>PVIW01008884.1:0-56655 GCA_004026585.1 Noctilio leporinus
AAAAAAAAAAAAAAAAAAAAATCACCAAACAACAAATGCTGGTGAGGATGTGGAGAAAAGGGAACCCTAGTGCATTGGTGGTAGTAATGCAGACTGGTGCAGCCATTGTGGAAAACAGTATCGAGTTTCATTAAAAAAAAAAAAAAAAAACTGAAAATGGAACTGCCTTTTGATCCAGAGATCCACTGCTGGGATTATAACCAAAGACTTCTGAAACACCAATTCAAAAGAACCTATGCACCCCTATGTTCATAGCAATGCTATTTATAATAGCCAAGTACTCAAAACAGCTTAACTACACATCATTAAACAAGTGGATGAAAAAAATCTGGTACATTTACATATGGAATACTTTGCAGCAGAAATGAAGAAGGAGTTCCTACCTTTCATGACAACATAGATGGAGCTGGAGAGTATTATGCAAAGTAAAATAAGCCAGGAAGCAAAAGACAAATACCATATGATTTCACTTATAAGAAGAACCTAATGGACAAAACAAAGAAATGAGCAAAATAGAAGAGGGACATGGAAACAAGGAAAAGATTGAGAGTGATAAGGGAGGGAGGAGGGGGAAAAGGGGCAAAAGAGGGGAAGGGTGTAGTCAAGGAATGTGTATAAATGACCCATGGACAGGGACAACAGAGTGTGGCTTGGCTGTGTGATGGGGGTGGGCAGGACAGCGAAGAGCAATGGAAGAACAGTATGGATTCATTTCAGGGTCACTATTCTGTTTCGCTGGTCTATCTATTTTTTGCCAGTACCATGCTGTTTTTGTTATAATAGCCAATTGTTACAAATTGTAGTTGAACGATAAAATAAAAATTTAAAAATGAGAGCAAAGCACAATAACAATAAAAAAATAATTAGAATAAATTTAACCTATGAAGTAAAAGGCCTGTACTTGGAAAATTATGACACTGAAGAAGATTCATATAAATGAAAGCCTATACCATGCTCATGGATAGAAAGAATTAACATTGTTAACATGTCCATACTACCCAAAGCAATCTATATATTCAATGCAGTTCCTATCAAGATACCAATGGTGTATTTCATAAAACCAGAACAAATAATCCAAAAAATGTGTATGATACCACAAAAGATGTTAAATAGCCAAAGCAATATTGAGAAAAAAGAATAAAGTTGAATATGCCACCTAATGCCAAACTATACTCCCAGGCTATTATAACAAAAACAGCATGGTACTGGCAAAAAATATATAGACCAGTGAAACAGAATAGTGACCCTGAAATGAACCCATACTTTTCTGGTCAGTTAACATGTGACAAAGGAGGCAAGAACATAAAATGTGGAAAAGACAGTCTATTCAATAAATGGTGTTGGAAAAATTGGATATAAGTATGCAAGAAAATCAAACTAGACTACCAATTTATACCATGTACAAGAATAAACTCAAAATGGATTAAAAGCCTAAATAGACACTTTTTGAAAGCATACACACAGATGGCCAATAGGCATATGAGAAGTTGCTCAATTGCACTAGTCATCAGAGAACTGCAAAATGAAACAGGTGTGATTCCATCTCACACCTGTCAGAATGGCGCTCATCAGTAAAACAAAAATAAGAAATGTTACAAAGATACTATTGGTGGGAAGGCAGACTGGTGCAGCTAGTACAGAAAAGAGTATGGAGTTTCCTCAAAAAAGCAGAAATGAAATTGTCTTATGACTCAGCAAATTCACATCTGGGTATATGTATATTCAAAGAAACTCAAAATACCAATTCAAAAAAAATACCTGCACTCTTCTGCTCATCTCAGTGCTATTTATAATGGCCAAGTTACGGAAGCAACCAAAGTGCCTATTAATATGTAAGTGGATAAAAAAAGCAGTGGTACATATATGCAATGGAATACTACTCAGCTACAAAAAAGAACAAAATCTTACCATTTCGGACAGCATGGATGGGCCTACATGGTATTATGCTAAGTGAAGTAAATCAAGCAGAGAAAGACAAATGCCATATTATTTCACTTACATGTGAGATCTGATGAACAAAATAAACAAACTAAATAGAAACAGACTCATAGATGAAGAGAGTGATGGTTGCCATAGAGGAGGGGTATGGGGAACAGGGTAAAAAGGTGAAAGGATTGAGCACACAGATTGGTAGTAACAAAACCCTCCTGGGGATGTGAAATGAAACACAGGGATTATAGTTTTTAATATTGTAATAACTGTGTGTGGTGCCCATTGGGTACTGGAAATGTTAGGGAAACACTTTGGAAAGTATAAGATTTGCTAACCACTAAGCTGTACAACTGAAATAATACAAAATAATTTTGACTCTAAATTGTATTTTATTTTTTAATCTTTTTATTTTTAATGTTTAAAAGATTTTTATTCACTATTGTTAAGGGTAAGGGAAGAAGGAATAGAGGGAGAGAAACATCAATGCATGATTTTTTTTCAAGTGCTTCTAGCTGGGGACCTGCCTTGCAACCTGGTTATGTACCCTGACTGGGAATTGAACCATCAACCCTTGGGTTCACAGTCTGGCACTCAATCCATGGAGCCACACCAGCCAGAGTGTAATTTATTGTAATAAAATACAGAAAACTTATGTCTTAAAATAACTTATTAATAAAAATTGAACCTTTGCTTTCAAATATAGATAAAATACAACTTGCGAATATACTTTTGTTGTGTATAATAATTCTGGATCATCTTTACATTTTCTGATGGATAGTATAAAAAAGAATAAGCAAACTTCACGAACTATTTGTTTTTCTTATTGAGATCTGATGGCTATTTGTGCTGCGGTAATTATTATCAGTGATACCGTTGACCTTATGACAATGTAGAACATTTTTGTTTTCACCGTTGCTATGGTATTATTTTAGCACATGCCACTTTGAATTTGAAACATTTCTGTTGGGCATTCCAAAGTCCAGGACTCCCTGAATAAAGTTTTTTGTTGTTTTTTTTTTTTTTTTTTTAAGATTTTATTTCATTATTTTTAGAAAGAGGGGAAGGGAGAGAGGCAGAGAGGGAGAGAGATATCAATGTATGGTTGCTTTTCACCTGCCTCCAGCCACAGACTTGACTGGAGACCTTGTTTGCAACCTGGTTATGTGCCCTGGCTGGGGAATCGAACCTGCGACCTTCGGGTTTGCAGGCCGGCGCCTTATCCACTGTGCTACCAGCCAGGGCCTCTGAATAAGGTTTTACCTGGAAAGTACATTTAATGGTATTTTACTTCCTTGTCAAAAACATATTTAGCCCTGGCTGCTGTGACACAGTGGATTGAGTGCCCGCCTGCCAACCAAAGGCTCACAGGTTTGGTTTCTGATCAGGGCACATGCCTGGGTTGCAGGCTGGGTCCCCGGTTGGGGGCGTGTGAGGGGCAACCACATGTTGATGTTTCTCTCTCTTCCCCTCTCTCTAAAAAGGAATAAACAAAATCTTTTTTAAAAAGCATTTACCATCTGTTTTATTTGTACAGACCAATATTTTCAAGTCAGTCACCATATTTCAAAAACTATTAAAGGAGCCCTGGCTGGTAGCACAGTGGATAAGGTACCGGCCTGCGAACCCAAAGGTTGCAGGTTCGATTCCCCAGCCAGGGCACATAACAAGGTTGCAAACCAGGTCTCCAGTCAGGTCTGTGGCTGGAGGCAGGTGAAAAGCAACCATACATTGATGTCTCTCTCCCTCTGCCTCTCTCCCTTCCCCACTTTCTAAAAATAATGAAATAAAATCTTTAAAAAAAAAAACTATTAAAGGGAAGGATAAATAGAATGATAAAATTATTAACTTTTAGATCACTCAATTATGAGTTAAATGTGCAACAGCAACATTTAACATTAAGTTTACTTTTATAGGCAGCATTCCAAATGCACTAGATTAATACAAACTCAGGATTTTGGCCGAAAGTCCTACAATGTGGGCCAAATTCCAGTTCTGTTCAGATTGTACTCCGTGATTTGGGACAAATTTTTGAAGTTCTTTGATCCCAACTTTCCTCATCTGCTGAAGAGAAGTTGATGAGGTTTACGAGGTTTCAACGCGGCTCTTTTCCTTTCAGAGAGACTAAGTGCTTTTAGCAGAGGGACTGTGTCTAATTCCCAACCTGACCTTGCAGTTTCTCCTGGCAAATAATTAGTGCCCTGCCCACATCATTGGTCCTCAGTATTCACTGGAATAAACGAATCCACCTAGGCAGATATAAGCAAATATAAATAAATATGTTCAATAAGAAATTTGGCAGTTCCCCCCAAAATACGTACTGAGTAGGCAAGGCATTTAACTTCAGTGTTCACAGATGCCAAATAGTATGAGACAGATACATCAAATCATTTCAAATAGTTCTGGATTCTTGGCATGTTTCTCCCCCTTTCTCTTGGCTCGAGGCCTTTACCCTAAGTTTTGGAGAACAGCCCATCTCCATTCCACTGTGCCCCGTACATGGTCACAGGGGTGGCCATGTGACCGGGCCCAGAGATGAGATACTGGAACTAAGGAACATGGAAGCAAGCATGCTGATTCTCAGGGCAGGGCCTCCTAGAACTGCCGGAGCTCCCATCCTCCCACAGGCTTACTTCCTGATTCATCTGACTCTCAGTTTTGTTTTGTTTTGTATTCTCCTGATTTGGGCTTATGTTTTTTCTGTTTATATCTTACACACTAGTTGTTTACTGGCTTCTTGGTAACCCACTTTAGCCCTTAAGTCCATTTTGGAAAGAAGCAGAGAATAAATAATGCATTGAAACAACCCCCCCCCCCCGAAAGCTATATTTTATAAGTGAAAGTGCATTTTTTTAATAATGGAAAGATTCTTTTCCTTTCCTTGCCCTCTTGGCTACCAACACAAGTGACGGAAAAGAAGTCTCACAGGTGGTAACACTAAGTATTATACCAAGTGTGGACTGAGCTACCAGAAAACATTAACTGGGCCCCAGCGGCAGATCAATCCCATCGCTGGTGCTGTTGTTTACTGTATAAGAGTTTCTCATTATTCCAATAGCAAAAAAAACAAAAAACAAAAAACAGTATTACATATTCCATAAACTTGTTTCTCTCTGGTTTCTTTTCATGTAGCATCATTCCCGAGTCATGCTCTGTGCTCCAGAACCTTCATGGTTTTGAAGGTTTTTGGCCCCGTGTGTTTTAGAACATCCATCAGTTTCAGTGTGTGTGGTGTCTCCTCCACATTAGATTCGGCTATGATCTGGGGAAGGACTAACTCAGAAACAGTGTTTTCCTCTTCCCAGCATATTGTATCAGGAGACTTTTGCAGTGGATTTACCCTATTACTAGTGAGGTTAATGTTGACCATTGGGTTAAGGCGGTCTGTCAGATGACCAGAGTACAAAGTTATTTTTCACCTTCCTAATTAATAGTGACATTTTCATGAGTAGGGGCAGTTTGTGATCATGTAACTACCCTGTGACTCCTCAAATCTTTACCTGCTAGTTTAGTATTCATGGGTAGTGCTTACCTGGAGCAATTATCATAACAGTTGCCAAATAATTATTCTGCAAGTTCATAATCCCTACTATAGTTACAAATTGGTTTTCTACTTTAAAGAAATGCTTTCCTTTCTCTTCTATTATTTATATCAAAATGACATTTAAAAACCTGAATAAAGTGTATGATCCTATCTAGCTGAGAGGATGACAGATGAGGTCTGCCGGCATCAGGGGGTAAGGTGACCATACCAGGACTTTATGTCACTGGGAAGGAGCATTTCTTTTTAGGACAGAAAATGTAAAAGATCTCAAAAGAAGATTCAGACTAGATGATTTCAAAGTTCCATTCCAACTCTGAAATGCTAATTGTGTGTGGTTCTATATGGCTGTCTTGAACCATGGACCATCATTAAGGAGATGGCAGTAAGGATAGAGCAAGAAATGAAGATAAGAGAAACCTTTTTTTCTTGGCATGAAATTGTTGTTAAATTATCCACCAAATGAAAACAACTCCTCTTTCACTTGCTGGGTGCCAGCAAGCTGCAGACATCAGATATGAAGAACTAACTAGGCAAGGGCACCGGTCAACCAAGTAACAGGATTTATTTATCATAAGAATGTAAAACTCAATTGACACAGTCAATATTATCCATTGCAGAGACAACAGCAATTATTTTCAAGACAAAAGATATAAGCTTCTTGGACCTAAATATCACTATTGAACACAGGGATGTCAGTGTTAATATAGAAATGAGTAAGTTACCTCAAGAAACACTATTGGCTACCTTCAGATCCAAATGAATGGACATTAGAGTATAAGGCTAGACCACTTCCACATGTATGCCCTACCAAATAACTCAGCCAACACAAATATGTCATCAATCTCAGTATTATACGATGAACTAAGGCAATTACAGGATAGAAGGCACATTAAACTGAGACTATTACAGGATCTCCAGCCATTGTGCTTAGATGCTGCAGTCTGTCCATGGAGTCTCCCGTGAGTACATTCCTGAACTAGGAGCAGCAGAATTAGAAAAGGAATCATGTCTCAAAATTTCATCAAGGATTTCATCGTTCATCTCTGGACAACAGTGTGGTGATTGCCAGAGAGAGGAGAGGTAGGAGAAGTTGGGGAGGTAGAGATAGCACAAAGGGAAAATGGTGATGGACGAAGACTTGGCTTGGGGTGGTGAACACACACTATATACAGATGATGTGTTATGGATTTGTGCACCTGAAACCTGTATCATTTTGTTAACCAATGTCACCCCAATAAAATGCAATAAAAGGGAAGAAAAGAAACATCTCAAATAAACGGGAAACTGATGACCTCACTGTCAATTTCTGAGTATTGCCAAATATCTGAACTATCTCAAATTTCTCCATTAAAGAGAAGATCTAGAAGTGAATTCTTCCCCGTGATATAGTAACCTAATACTGTGTAATCAGCTTCCCCATAGACTAGTTCTCAGGAGTAAATTTTAAATCTCCATCCATAGTTGGTGGGTTCTAAGCAATCCGCACTAACTGACTGGCTTACGGGCAGATCATCAGGGTGATGGTCTCCCTCCCCTCCAGGGTCTCTGTCTGTGCCCCTCAACCCTAAGAGCTTTGACATAACTCTTGTCTGGATAGCAGTTAGGCCACAACTATATCATGTACGGAGTCCTAAGAATATGAGGGGGGGATCCCAAAACAACAGGAATTTATTTATTAAAAATTGTGCATTTTTCTTACATGTTTCAACTTTAGTCACCTTCAAAGGACTCTCTATTTAATGCAATACACCTATTGAGACAGTTTTCCATTGCTCAAAAACAGTTTTTGAACTCATTGATTTTTATGCTTTTGACTGCTTCTGCCATTTTTTGTTTCACCTCCTCTCTTTGAGGACTTTTTCCATCCAGGGAAATAAACAAACAAATAAACAAATGTTGCTGGGGGAAGATTGGGTGAATAGGAAGGGTGGGGCATTCGGGGCATGCTGTTTGTGGTCAAAAATTGCTGAACAGCACAGTGTGGGAAGGTTCTTTCTCTCATAAATGCCCATCATAAAATGGGCAAATGCATTGAAAGAATCTTCAAAAACAAAACAAAAAAAATCCCACTAAAGCCGAACGCAGCCTCTCACAACAACACCAGCTGGTGCACTGATACTGATGGGTTCCTAGAACACCCACCTAGTGGTGGAAGCCTGTACTGCAAGGGGCCAGAAGATAATTCTGAGTTTTTTTGGGTCCCCCATGTATTATTCTGCTTGGAACGTTACTATCTATATGCCTAAAAATCTACTTTTGTTTATAATATTTTAGGTATTAGGCTAGTTTGTGAAAATGACATTTTCCACTTGGGAAAGTGGAGATTAATTCAAATTCAAATTGGGAAGTATTAAATTCATTAGAAGAGAGTCCAGAAATTAGACACACACATAAAAAAGAAACCATGACCCCAAATAATTAGATGATACTGCCCCTCAGAATTAGATGAATATGAAATTGTGGAGGGAGGAATTTTGAACTCTTCATTCTTTGGACTTTACTATACAACAAACTCATACTTCATATTTATATTTTAATTTTTTCTTAAATTGTAATACTAAGAAATTTTGTTTCCAGAATTGATGTTCATATGCAGTTTAATTTTGTTGGTATTATACTAGCCAGCATATTTTCACACTGTTGTTGGTGTTCCATATAGCTTCTTTTGTTGAGCTATATTGAAAATCATGGCTAGGCATAACTTGTAGGAAGAAACATAGATTGAGTTTTTGGCTAAGGGTGCAGTGTGTCCGTGGTAGTAAATCAATTTATGTTCTGTTCTGAAGAGAAGCCAGCAGGAATCTGATGGCTGATCCAGGCAGAGCTCCTTGGGTTGCCTGGCAACCAGCTGGCTGAAATTAATGTCTTCCCACCAATACAAGGCAGGCAGCAAATCAAGATGCTGCAGGTTCCAAGGTTTTAGGAGAAAAGACAGATTATTCTTTTGCATTCTTAGTCCAGCTTTATTTGTAATAGAACCAACACATTATTTTGACTCTCAATTGTATTTTTATGTTTATTCATCAGCTTTAGTACCTAGAAATGAGGAAATGGGAAGGAAGATTAGGCTCCCACAATATACACTATTACATTATTCTATCCTTGGGTTGCTATGAAAATTTACACAGCCTCGATTGCTTATGGATAAATTTATAAATTTATGAAGTATAATCCATAACTGTTTCAATTCTTCATAACCTCAGCTTAATATGTATAAAGGAGCATTACAAATGTTTTTCGAGCGTATGTCAAGGTTTTCTTTCTATTGAGCACAAAAGGTTAATCCTTTTTTTTTTTTTTTAAGATTTTATTTAATTATTTTTAGAAAGAAGGGAAGAGAGAGAGGCAGAGAGGGAGAGAGGCATCAATGTACGGTTGCTTTTCACCTGCCACCAGCCACAGGCCTGACTGGAGACCTGGTTTGCAACCTGGTTATGTGCCCTGGCTGGGGAATCGAACCTGTGACCTTTGGGTTCGCAGGCTGGCGCCTTATCCACTGTGCTACCAGCCAGGGCAAAATGTTAATTCTATATCAAACATCAGAGCCTTTTTAAGTGACTAATATACTACACAAGAGAAGTAAGCATTTCCCCTCCCCCTTCCATCTTTTGAGTAATGGCATTACAACGTGCATAATTGCCCAAGTTGGAAACAAAGAGCCCAACTTTACTGTTTTACACTCTCAACAGATCATCCATAAGGTCTACACTCTTTCTTAACTGTGTTTTCCTAATTACCATCCTCTCTCATTCCTAATTGCCACCACCTCTTCCGACCCCAGCCCCCACCATGATTACTTCCTGAACGGAATCCTACCCACTGCTCCAGGCTGAGTCGGCCTTCCCCTGCCCACGGATGCACATCACCTTGGAAGAACACCATCCGGGCTCCACAGCCCGCAGAATGATGCGCAAACTTCATATACCGCTCATCACAGGGCCCTGGATGGAAGGCTGCTTCCATGTCAGTGCCCTGCCTCTCCTGCCCGCAGCTGCCCAAGGCGTCAGCTATTGGTGCGGTGACTAATGGGAGCCCGTGGCCCAGGCAAACCGTGCTAAGCCCGGAGGGTAGGTTTTCCTGCTGTTGGTCTTTTCTCTCTCCTTTTCTCATTATTCTTATGTTTGCATTGGAAATGCCGTAACAAACGTTTTCTCAGCAGAGGGCACGCCGGAATCTCCCAGCTGGCACTGCCCATCTGACTGCAGCCTTCGTGACCACAAGTGGACGTCCGCACACAGAGCCCTGCTTCGCTCTGAGAGTCGCGCTGGACCAGCTCTGCGACCCACTCATTGAACCACCTGACATCTAGCTGGGGAACAAAAGTCGAAAGGTGTTCCAAACAAAACATTAAAGGACAAACTTTAGTGAAAATACATGCTAAGACTTGGGACTTTTAGAGGAATCTTTTTTCTCTTTCTTTTTTCTTTGTTTTTTTTTTTTTTCTTTTTAACTTTTAAAAATGTTTAATTACAGTTGACAAGAGTTTTAGTTTCCAGTGTACAACATAGTGATTAGACAAAGTACTTGCCCTGATAAGCCTGGTACCCGCCAATAATATTACAATATTATTGATTATAGAGGGTGAGGGGGATTGGTGGAAAAAAAAGAAAAGGGGTTGAAAAGTACAAATTGCAAGTTATCAAAATAGTCATCAGCAAAAAGGGGATGGATGTAATACAATAAAATTTTTTTAAAAGATAGCCAAAAAAAATAGTCATCAGGATAGAGGGTGCAGCACAAAGAAATCTTTATGATTCTTTTCTTAGCTGCTTTCAAGGTACTGTGCTTTAATTAGTAGTATATCTTCAACTTCTTTGTTAAATCCTATATCCCAGTGTGAATAGTTGCTGGTACTCATGATCTATAAGTGAGTATCATTTATCAGGTGAATGGCAGATATCCAGTTGCTGTTTATCATTTGATTACCCCCAAACTAAAGAATGTTCTCTCATTGCTAAGGAGAAAGCATGGGAAGGAAACAGTCGCTGAAAATCACACATCCCTCACCTGAGAACGCTGGTTCCCGCACATTTTTCTCCTCAAGTAGCAAAACAGGTAACATCCCTTTGTGCTCACCTGGGTGGAAATTGCCCGACATTATCTTCTACCTAGATCTCATCTATTAAAAAAAAAGCAACATTAAAGGGATGTCCTTTAAAGAAAATGTTATTTTATATGTGCACTGACTCTGTTACAGAAGCAAGTTTGCCCCTGGTCCCTGAGGATTTGATCCTGTGCGTTCAAAGCAGGCAGTGTGAGGTCACTGAAAACTGGAGGACTCACTCTCAAGCCTGTTGCTTATTTTTATGAACAATAAAAAGGGGGGAATGTAGGGCATACATTTTAAAGGTTAACGCAAAATACTAACTTGGTCGTGTAAGAGACAGTCTTGCAAATTATCAATATAGACTATGTTGATTCTGAAAATTAATGAATGGGAGGATATTGATAAAGGCTCTAACTCAACAGTTAGCATATAGACATTAAGATAAGGAAAAAAGAATGAAAGAAATAAACTGTGGGAGACAGTACTGCTGGGGCAGGTGACCAATGTGGGAGGAAGATTTATTATTATTTTTTAAATAATTTTGTTTGAAACCCTTTTTCTATTTAAAAAAAAAAATATTTTATTCATTATTTTCAGAGAGAAGGGCAGGGAGGGAGGAAGAAAGCAGAGAAGCATCAATGTATGGTTGCCTTTCACCTGCCTCCAGCTAACAACCTGGCTGAAGACCTGGCTTGCAACCTGGTTATGTGCCCTGGCTGGGAATCGAACCATCAACCTTTGGGTTCACAGGCCAGCACCTACCCATTGAGCTACCAGCCAGGGCTATAAGATTTATTTTTTTAAATATTTTTAAAATGTTTTGTTTATTATTTTTAGAGAGGGGAAGGAAGAGAGGCAGAGAGGGAGAGAGACATTAATGTGCGGTTGCCTTTCACGCGCCTCCAGCTATGGACCTGGCTGGAGACCTGGCTTGTGCCCTGGCTGGGAATCGAGCCAGTGACCTTTGGGTTTGCAGGCCAGAACCTTATCCACTGTGCCAGCAGCCAGAGCCTAGATTTATTCTTAAGGGTAAGGACTTGACTTGGAGCACTGGGATGACCAGTGACAGACTGAGCTAGAAGAACACCCAGGGAGATGTGGACGTAAAGGAATGAAACAAAGTTAAGAGCTGGGAACATCAAAAAGACAGTGACACATCTGCAAAGGATTTAACTTCTCGGTAACTTCTTGGAAGAATTTTCCTGTTACTATAAAAACACTAACACTCAAGTGTATATTTCATAAGTTATAAACCTCTCCAGCCCACCTATTTAGACACCTGGGATAGCTTTACAACACTGTGGGGAATATTATAAAGAAGAAAAAAAATAGTGACAGAAAAGAAAAGTGTGGATAGTCCCATTGGATGGAAAGGCTGGGGTGTCTTACTGTCCTCCAGGCCCAGGGGTGAACATGGATCACAATACTTACACACAGAGCATACTAAACTGATCATAAGTGAGGCATGTTTCTGACATCGTCAGGGCAGCCAGGATCTAGCTCTCAAGATTCTCCATTGTATAGTCCAGTGAATGCTGCCCTGAAGGAACACTGAGAAGCCGGTCACACAGCCATGAAGGATGACATGATTGAGAAGGGAAGCTGGCCTCTCTGTACCTCACCTCTTACAACAGTGGATGGACCTAGCAGCCAGGTCAAGGTTACTGCATTCTGTGATTTACAGCTGGGTAAGCGTGGTGCTGCATTAATAGTGTCCTGTGAGTTTGTAAGACTGTGACATCCCCACAGCTCTGCTGGTGCAGTCATTCCCTTCTCCATGGATACCAGGTTGAAAGAGAAACAGCTTCTGGGGGGAACTCTTCCCAGGAGCAGCAGGGGCTGAAATTCTCCCTTTTTTCTCTCCTTATCAGCCAGCCAAAAGAGTCTTAGTAGAGTTTCTCAGTGGACACCAAATTGTCTTCACTGAAGGAAGGGTGAAAAAGAAATAATGAACAATGTTGGAAGTAAAAGAAAGGTGGGGGCATATCTGCAGATGCCGCCTAGATAGAAAATAATAAGAAAACACTATAAATAATTGTGTGTTAATAAAGCTACCTCCTTGAGGGAATGGCCAATTTCCTGGGAAAACGCGTAACATCAAAACTGGCCAAAGAAAAAGAATACACCTGAATGGTACACTCTTTAATGCATGAGCTCATGTAGAACCTGATTCTTTAATCAGAAAAGGATAATATGAAAAAGAAAATTACACATCCCTCTCATTTGTCCTCAAAAATGTAGACTTACTTTTAAATAGAGTAAGCCACAATGAGATATTGTTAATGGCAGTTATTAGGTTAGCAGTTGTAATTGTCCAAGAACCCCTAAATCCTGTAGCAAAATCTAAATGTCACAAAATAACCAGGGACAGGCTCATAAATAAAAATGTACCTAATCATAACTGCCATCAAGGGAACTAGAAGGCCTTAGAGATAAATGATAATACATGGAAAGTGAGATATCTTGTCAATGAATGTTGCATTGACATATGGGCCCATTTCCTCTCATCTCTTTGAGACACATGCAAGATTATCTTGCTGTTGTGTGATAAGCACAGTTGCTGGTTTCCAATGATCCACTCTTGGGGACCCACGCTGGCCTCCACTTCTCAATCCTGACCTTGCTTGCTATATACCCTTTTAAATAAAATTATTTAGGCTTGGCTGGTGTGACTCAGTGGATTGAGCACTGGCCTGTGAACTAAAGGGTTATGGGTTCAGTTCCCAGTCAGGGCACATGCCTGGGTTGCAGGTCAGGTCCCCAGTTGGAGACACGGAAGAGGTAACCACACATTGATGTTTCTCTCCCTCTCTTCCTGCCTCCCTTCCCTTCTCTCTAAAAATAAAGAAATAATAGATAATACATAAAATTACTTAAAAGCCCAATGGAATCAGCCCCTGGTGTCCTTTTATTCCAACTCTCACTGTTTACTTTCCCCAGCTAAAATGTATTCCCTTTGGGCAGAAAGTGTGAGAAGGAACAGGTATTTCAGTGTTTCTGTGCTGCAGTCAGTCATATCCTCTATTTCTTCTTAACTTCAAAGATTTTACCACTGTCATTTCAGGGTGATGGGAAAGCAAAAGTACCAAAACCTCATGAAGTTATAGTATAAAATATAAAATAAATAAAATCTTGAGTTTCTAATTCTAGAAGAAAGAGAAGGTGTATCTTGAAACTTTGGTTTCTTTCCCTAAACACAGAGAAATTGTAAAAAAAAAAAAAAACAAACAAACGAACAAAAAAAAAACTATATGAAACATTTAACTACAGATGAAAACAAAAAAGTATAGATTGTTGAGGGACTCAAATGTTGAAAATTTTAGTTTCAGGTAACAGCTAATAAGCTTCAATCAATGTATGTAAAAAGCTACTGTTTCAGGAACGGGAGGAACAGCCTACGTGACTCCAGGGGAATGGCCTACGTGACTCCAGGTGACCATACGCAGTTCCACCTTTGTGCCTCAGGTGGACTGCAAGCCATCAAGATGGTATCTGAGCCATTATACTCTAGGGTGAGGTGACCACTGCCCAGCCCATGACGCAAATGGAAGAATATTGCAGCTTTCATTTGATTAACTTTTCCCCTGAATTCTAAACCCCTTACCTACACCTTTCTTTTTTTTTACAAAAAGAACCCATTTATAATGAAAGTTAAGATAGTCTGTTAGGGTACAAACCAGCTGTCTTCTCAGGCTGTGGCCAACCATCTGAATAACGTGCCATAAAGATTCAATCTCTGTCTCTGTTTATTGGGTCTGATAGGTGACAGGCAGCATGAACCCTGGCCTTTCTAGTTTCATATTTTGGCAACTCCACTGGGACAGACTTTGGGGCTCTCTGGTTAAGCCTGGGTATTTGGTGGGGAGTCCCATTGGCTCCCTGGACTGGGGGCTCCAGGGGGCAAATTTGGAGATTACTTAGCAGCTGTCAAGCGGTTTCACTTGGGGACTGTCCTCTTCTGATTCTCAGCATTTCCCATTATCTTCATCTGTGATGGATTTTAATTGAATCACTGTGCTCTCTGGTTCAGGTTACAATCCTGGGTCACAACTAAGATCATTAGGTAAAAAGACCTCTTCTGGTTTTAGGTGCCATGAGGTGATATCTGGTTTACAGAGCTCTGTCTGGTTAAAAGGTGCCTTCTGGTTTCCTCAATATGACAGAGCTCTGTCTGGTGGAATGGGGGGCAAAACCTCTGTTCCAGGAAGCAGCCCTTTGGACAAATTTTGCCTGATTGTTTGCCCTATACTTATTAACCCATGCCTAAAAAGAAAATGCTTTTTATTGTAATACTGCTTGGCTTATGTGTTGTATAATTAGACTCAGGAGAGTGCTGGCTGCTGAATGGGTCTTTAAATGACGGTATTATAACTGTGACTACAGTCGTTCTGTCAAATATTGTGGAAGTTGGACAAAATGCCTTGCCTAGGACTTTCATGAGTTTGCATAATCAGGATGCAGGATTAAAAGGAATAAGATTAATGGTCCAGAGTGAAGAGAAGCTGACCGTGACAGGCAGCAGAAGCTCAGAGCAGAGGGATCAGAAGATCTAGATATTATGGCAGCAGGTACAGTCAGGGTTCCCAGGACCCTCCAGCCCTGGGGGACCTTCCTTCTGATTGGGGAGAGTAGGCCTGAACGGGTCTCACTGTCTTAACCCCATCAGGAGACCCAATCCTGTGGAGGACAAGCCCTTACCCGGGCAGGGCCATACCCTTTTGCGAACACTTCCAGTGGGGGTAGGGCCAGAGGGTAGCCAGCTGGATATTATTGGGCACATACTCTGTCTTGTAAATCAAATCTGTTCCACTGGAAAAACTCTGAAAGGCCCAGAGTGTATCCCTTTAGAATGAATGAAGTGGACCCAGGCTCTGGAGTCCCTGAAGGCATACGTAGCTTCTGCACCAGCTCTTGGGCTTCCAAACCTACTAAACTCTCGCTTGTATTTTCATAAAAGGCAGGGCGTTACCTTAGGAGTTCTCACCCAAATACCTAGTGACATTTCACAACCCATTTTTGACTTGTCAAGGAAACTAGATCCCACTGCCGAGGGATGGCCATCCTGCTTGAGCCCTGTGCCAGCCACCAGCAAGCTGTTATAAGAAGGTGAACATTTAGCTTGGGACAGCTTGTCACTATTTAGGCACCTCGCCAAGGGTTGAGTCTGCGGGAGCTAAAGGGACATTGGTGGCACACTGTTGCAAGGATGGGCAGGTATCAAGCGATTCTTGACAGTCACAACGTCTCCCTGAAAACTGTGAGTGAGTTGAATCCGGCCTCTCTTCTCCCAGGTCCCTGACTTGGCTGCACCAACACATGGCTGTGCTGAGATCATTGGCGAAGCTTGTCCCAGCAGAACTGACTTTCAGGGCCATCCTCTAGCAGAGGCAGGGTGGACTCTCCATGCAGAGGGAGGCAGTTATATGGATGAAGGAAACAAAAGGCTAGGGATGCAGTTGTGACCCTTGAAGGAGCAGTAGAGGCCAAGGCCTTGCTGCCGGAGCCTCTGCTCAGAAAGCTCAACTGGAGGCCTTGACGAAGGCCCTGGAATTGTCGCACAACGGAAAGTGGGTGTGTATATCGACTCAAGGTAAGCTTTCCTAATTTTGCAACCATGTGGTTCTATCTGGAAAAAAAGAAACAAGAAACCATTAATCTCCAAAGAAAATGGAGATTACGCATGAAGTGGAAATTTTAACATTATTAGAACCTGTTCAGGTATCTTCACAGGTGACAGTTATGCAATACTGGCCCGCACGTCAGAAAAGAGGACCCTGAAGTGGCTGGGGGAAGCAATCCGAGTAGCGGAAGAGGCGCTAAAGGAACATTTATCATGCCTTTGGTTCCTGTTCTAGACTTGTCGCAATTTGACCCTGAATATTTGACTGCAGACTTAAAAGAAGGCAGAGAGCAGTGGAGTTTGTTTGTTTGGTTCTGTTTTAAAGATTTTATTTATTATTTTTAGAGAGAGGGGAAGGGAGAGAGGCTTGCAACTTATTATGTGCCCTGGCTAGGGAACTGAACCAGTGACCCTTGGGTTCACAGGCTGGCACCTTATCCACTGTGCTACCAGCCAGTGCTATACAATGGAATTTTAAGTGAATAAAGAGATCTTACCCTTTGCAACAGCATGGATAGACCCGGAGAACATCATGCTAAGTGAAATAAGCCAGTCAGAGGAAGACAAATGTCATATGACCTCACTTATATGTGGAAACTAATGAGCAAAATAAACCAACACACAAAATAGAAACAGACACAGCGACTATGGTTGCCAGATGGGATAGGTATTGTGGGGACCAAGGATCTTTTTTGCAACCTTGTCAGCACCAAAATTGCTAAATCTAGCTTGTTGGTGGTCCTATGCCGCCATCTGCTGGCCACTGTGGAGAAGTTCATGTTGATTCAGAGTCGGTCAAGGGCAGGATTCAAAAATCATTGTTCTCACCACAAAAAGATTATAATTAATGTGATAGAGGTAATAGGTAATGCTACTATGATAACCATATTGCAATATATAAATGTATCAACCATGTTGTACACCTTAAACTTAACCAATGTTATATGTCAATTATATCTAATTTTTTTTTAATTTAAAGATTTTTTAAACTTATTATCTTTAGAGAGAAGGGAAGGGAAAGAGCCAGAGAAGGAGAGAGACATCAATGGATGGTTGCCTTTCACCTGCCTCCTGGCTTACAACCTGGTTATGTGCCCTGACTGGGAATCAAACCAGCGACATTTGAGTTCACAGGCTGGCACCTTTCCACTTAGCCACCAGCCAGGGCTTATATCTCAGTAATTTTTTTAATTAAAAAATTGTAGTACTGACAAAAGCAGTCATTTCTTCAGCAAAATCAGGTATTATTAGACCTATGGACACTTCTCCCACAGGCCATGCTCAAATGCTTCTAAATAAGAGTTTTTATGATGGTAAGCAGTTCTTAGATGTGAAAGAATCTTCTAAAGATGATCTAATCTGTATAAGTGAGCTCATATGGTATTTGTCTTTCTCAGACTGGCGTATTTCCTTTAGCATAATGTTCTCCAAGTCTATCCATGCTGTCACAAAGGGTAATATTTCCTTCTTTTAATGGCCAGATTGTATTCCACTGTGTAAATGTACCACTCATCTACTGATGGGCACTTGGGCCGTTTCCAGGTCTTGGCTCTTATAAATAATGCTGCTATACACATAGGAGTGAGTATATTCTTTTAAATTAGTGCTTTGGGTTTCTTAGGATATATTCCCGGAAGTGTGATATGTGGAATCTCATGAACAAAATAAACTGACAAACAAAACAGAAATAGGCATGGATACCTGAAACAGACTGACAGCTGTCAGAGAGGAGGGAGCTGGGGGACTGGGTGAAAGAAGGTGAAGGAATTAACAAAAAAATATAGACAAAACACAGAGACAGACAGACACCAGTGGGGTGATGGCCAGAGGGAAGGGGGTTTGCAGATAAATGGAAGTGGGAAAAGGTAGGAAATATGGAAATGAAAAAAGGCTTGACTTGGGGCAGAAGGCACACAATACAGTGGGCAGATGACGTTTTATTGAGTTGCATACTTTGAACCTGTATGATTTGGGGAACCAATGTCATCCCAATAAATTTCATTTAAAAAGATGATCTCACCCAAACTCTATATTTCATAAATGGTGGGAGCCATGGTCATAGAGCCCAAATGACTTATTCAGGGTCACACAGAGTATTATTAATGATATGATTAATATGATCATTATGATGACCCTGGTACTTTGTTTCCTAATTTTGCACTTTATCATATGGGTAAAAAGACATTTCTACTCTATCCCACTACCTCAACCATTATTGACAAACAATTCAGTTTTAAAATGGGCAGAAGACCTGAACAGACACTTATCCCAAGAAAACATACATATGGCAATAGATACATGAAAAGAGGTTCCACTTCACTAGGTTTCATGATAATACTAATAAAAACTACAATGAAAGTAGTGAGGTATAACTTCACACTTATTACAGTGGCTATTAATGATAAGACAAGTAGTAGCAAGTGTTGGGCAGGCTGTGGAGGAACAAAGCCCTCCTTCACCACTGGTGGGAATGTAAACTGTGTCACAGCCACTGTGGAAAACAAGTCACAAGCACCTGGTGTTCACTGTGCCCCCTCGTTCACTGCAGTACCATTCACAGGGCCAAGACGTGGAAACACCGAAGTGTCCTTCAATACAGGGTTGGATCAAGAAGACTCAATACACATGAACAATAGAATACTATTCAGCAGTAAGAAAAGATGAAATACCACCATCTGTGACAACAGGGATAGATCTTGAGAATATCATGCTAAGTGAAGTAAGTCAGATGCAAATCTCAAGAACCATGTGATTTCACTCATACATGAAATATAAAACTGAAAGCAACAAATGAGCAAGCAAAAACCAAAACTCAAAGACACAGACGACAGTATGGTTGTTACTAGAGAGGAGGAGGAGAGTGAAGAGAAAGGATGTCAAATACATGGTGATGGGTAACTTGACTTTGAACGGTGGGCACACAGGTGCAATGTATAGACAATGTGTCACAGAATTGTACACTTATCACCTATCTTATCCACTGTGATCAATAAATTTAATGGAAAAAAATCACTGTTACTATTACATTCTTCTGTCATAGGACAGTAACAGGCACACACAGCTGTAAAAGAATGTTCTTAAAAATTCAACATTAAAAAAATTGAAAATTCCATCTAAACAAAAATCATTTACTTTTTTATTTATTTTAAAGATTTTATTTTTATTATTTTGAGAGAGAGAGGGAGAGATGGAGAGAGGGAGAGAGACATCAACGTATGGTTTACCTTTCACCTGCCTCCAGCTAAGGACCTGGCTGGAGACCTGGCTTGCCACCTGGTTATGTGCCCTGACTGGGAATCGAACCAGTGACCTTCAGGTTCACAAGATGGTGCCTATCCACTGAGCCACCAGCCAGGGCCATAAACAAAAATCATTTAAAATGTAATTATTGTCTTTACTTTGAACTTATTCCATTCAAAAACTAGGATTTTAAAACTCTTTTGACAAACAGATATTTAAATAACTAGTAAAAACATGGGTAATTAAACCTCAGTTTAATGCAATTAAAAAAATTTATGTAAGACCTAACTTTGTTCTAAGACATAGGTTGTTTGCGTGTGTGATTATACTGTGGAACCAATATAGATGGTGTGCGATCAGCTGTGCTTGCCAAAAGGGAGTCAGAGCAAAGGCAAAGAAGCCTGGGTTTCTCCGCAAAGAAATGCAGTTGGTCACCTTTCAAGACCTGTTCACTCGAAGAGTCTTCATTTCACTTTTCTGCATGACCCATAATCTACTCTGGATATAACTAAAATCAATTGATTAAGTTCTAACTCTGAAGAGTGTCGTATGGGAAGCTACAACAGTGGAATGAAATGGAAACAAAACACAGCAGAATTTCAATTCTTGAATTTAATTCATTCTGGAAAACTGTTCAAAGGAACTTGTTTGAAAATTTAACCTCCTTTGCATGTCGCCTGAATAACGTGTGACTGATCATACAGGTGTCAGCATGAAAGTTGCCAGGCAGAGAATCGAGAGGTGATGTTTGGTTAGAAAACGGAGACATTTTTGCTACGAACAACTTAGTTGAAAACCGAATTGAGAAACGTAACGTTCAAATCGAGGTTCAGCTGTATTTTTATGTCCTGAGATATCAGATAATGTTTCTGTAAGATTTTTATCAGCTCAATAATCCCATTTCTTATTTTTACTATGTTTGGTGTCAGATGGGTTTTGGATTTAGCAGGGTGATCATTTAGTAAGTTATATAATGTCTAATTACTGGATTGTACACCTGAAACTAGTGTAATATTTTATGTCAACTGTAATTGAAAATGAAAAATTATTGAAAGCAAAAAAAAGACATGTCTTCCTTTCATGAAGAGTTGCTATAGTTTTGTTCAAGATTATAAGTATATAAATATATATACATTTTATAAGTATATATATATTTTATATTTGTGTGTATATTCTTCTATATGTATCAGATATTATGTATCTGA
Organism: Noctilio leporinus; assembly: GCA_004026585.1. Taxonomy (NCBI): domain Eukaryota; kingdom Metazoa; phylum Chordata; class Mammalia; order Chiroptera; family Noctilionidae; genus Noctilio; species Noctilio leporinus. Next base: position 20,586 of record PVIW01008884.1, read on the forward strand.
TACATATAGAAGCAGACAGTGGCAGAGGGACAGCAGCTGTGGCTGGCCAACAGAAAGCGCAGTCACACGTTTAAAAAAGTCGGACACATGGGGAGCGCTCCCAGCACCAGACCAGACCCTGCAACTCACAGTTCCAGCACCATGGAAAATAAAGCCACATTGCTTCTGACTGTGGAAACCAGTTGGGTTGGGGGGTGAAAGAAACTGCCAGTCTCTCTGCAGAGTCTGTTTAAAGGGTTCCCAAAGTCCTAGAATGTCCACAGACTCACCCACTCTGGGAACCATGGGCCAGGAAAACAGCTACAGAGGTGCCAGTCCCATACAGGAAGTGGGAGAAGTGCCTAAAAAAGGTGAGTGCTGGGCAAGCAACATTGTTCCCTCTCAGACCCCTCAACTGTATGTGTGGCCACATGCAGGGCCACAGCATGGAGAATCGGGTCACCCCAAACTGATGAATGCCTAAGGCTCTGCCCCTTACAATGTAACAGTTGCGACAGCTCTACCTAAGACACAGAGGCAAACACAGGGACCTGTCAAGTTGAGGAGACAGACAAGTATAGCCCAAAAGTTTCCAGTGGAAGAACTAAGCAATGAGGAGAGAGCCAACCTAATAAATGCAGAGCTGAATATGATGGTGATAAAGATGCTCACAGATTTGTCAGATATGCTTGACTCTGGCAAATGCCGAAGAGAAGAAGTGAAGACTATTCTATGTGAAACAGGAAAATCCACACGAAACCAATGATGAAGGAAAGGAAACTGGAGTTCAAATCAATGGTGTGGAACATAAGGGAGAAATCAATAGTTAACCAGCACAGAATGAAGAAAAAAGAACTGAAGGAAATGAAGAGAGGCTTAGGAACCTCTGAGGCAACTTTAAACAGGCCAACATCTGAACCATAGAGGTGCCAGAAGGAGAAGAGGAAGAGCAGGAAATTGAAAACTTATGTGAAAAAATAATGAAAGAAAATTTCCCTAATTTGGTGAAGCAAATAGACATACAAGACATACATCTAGAAAACAGAGTCCTCAACAAGTTGGACCCAAAAAGGACCACAACAAGACACAACATAATTAAAATGTTAAAAATTAAAGATAAAGAGAGAATCTTAAAAGCAGCAAGAGAAGAGAGTTACCTACAAAGGGGTTCCTATGAGACTATCAGCTGATTTCTCAAAAGAAACTTTGCAGGCAAGAAGGAACTGACAAGAAGTATTCAACGTGATGAAAAGCAAGGGCCTATAACCAAGATTACTCTATCCAGCAAAGCTATCATTTAGAATTGAAGGACAAAGTGTTTTCCTAAGGTAAAGCTAAAAGTGTTTATCGTCATTAAGGCCTTAATATATGAAATATTAAAAGGACTTATTTAAGAAAAAGATAAAAATGATGAATGCTAAAATGGTTACAAACACAACTATCAATAAATGAATCTAAAAACAAAAACAAACTAAGCAAACAAATAGAACAGGAACATGACCATAGGTATGACAATGATATGGAGGGTTGTCAGTGGGAACTGGGAAAGGGTAGAATGGGGGAAAAGGTGCATGGATCAGGAAACATAACTGGTAGGTACAAAATGGACGGGGAAGGTTAAGAACGATATAGGAAATGGAGGAGCTACAACACCTTATATGCACGACCAAGGGACCTGAACTAAGGGAGGCAGGCTTGATGGAAGAGAGGGGATACCAGGCAGAAAAGCAAAGGGAAAAATTAGGACAACTATAAAAGCATAATCAATAAAATATACTTAAAATAAGATTAAAATTGTACCATATAAATCATTTCAAAAAGTTGGGTATTATCTATTTCTGCAATGTTTTAATTTTTAAAAAGATTTCATTCATTATTTTCAGATAGGGACAGGGATGGAGGAGAAAAGGGAGAGAAGCACCAGTGTATGGTGCTTTCACCTGCCTCCAGCTATGGACATGGTTGGAGATCTGGCTTGCAACCTGGTTATGTGCCCTGGCTGGGAATCGAACCAGTGACCTTTGGGTTCCCAGGTCGGTGCCAATCCACTGAGTCACACCAGCTAGGGCTGCAATGTTTTCATTCTTAATTATGATCAGCACATACTACTTTTATAAGAAAAGCTTATTTAAAAAGACAGAGCATGATAAGGAATGTGTGCAGCTTAAGAGAATGTGTTTCATCCAATAAACCAGGCAGAGGTTGCCTGAATAAGGAGATCACATTATTTATCTTGCTCACCCTTAGAACAAACCATCCTATCACACAGCACACAGTCAAATATTTGTTGGGATGAAAGAACATGCGAATCAGTGTAAGAATAAACAGAGGGAAACCTCCCCCATAAGAATGGTTATGAAAAGTCAAATAAGGTTCAAAAAACAAATTTAAAAAATGGTTGTGCAGCCCTGGCTGGTAGCACAGTGGATAAGGTGCCGGCCTGTGAACCCAAAGGTCGCAGGTTCGATTCCCAGCCAAGGCAACATAAGTAGGTTGCAAGCCAGGTCTCCAGTCAGGTCTGTGGCTGGAGGCAGGTGAAAAGCAACCATACATTGATGTCTCTCTCCCTCTCTGCCTCTCTCTCTTCCCCTCTTTCTAAAAATAATAAAATAAAATATTTTTTAAAAAATGGTTGTGGATCCAAAAATATGGATCCTCAGGTAGACTCAGAAAAAGGCTGGGAATCATCTGATCTGGTTTCCCAACCTTCACGCATTTGTACAACTTAATTCTTTTCTGCCAAAATCTGTGTAAGATTGTTATCATGTGTATTTTAAATCTTATCTGTTAACTTTTAAAGAATAATTGAAATTGAAGCTTTATATCCCAATTCCACCTCCAAAAGGATCATAACTTTCAAGGACCAAAGAAAAGCATAAAACATAATTAATTTAATAAGATTAAATTCCAGTCAAATACCATTGCTTATTCAAAGGTTTGCTGATGCTGAGGTTTCTTTATTTTTTGTTTAAAGAGGAGAAGAGCTAGTGTTTGGGACTTAAAGGTAACCTGACACCAAACTGAGAGTTTCCTTTTTTTTTTTCTTTCTTTCTTTTATTTTAAATTTTATTGTTGTATTACATCCATCCCCTTTTTGCTCCCCTCTGTCCCCCTCCCCACCCACCCATTCCCCCCAAAGTCAATCCCACCTGTTGTCCATGTCCATGGTTCCTTTATACTAGGTTCTTGTTTAAGCTGCTCCCCTTTCTTGCCTCTGCCTCCCCCCTCCCCACAAACTGAGAGTTTCTCCTTGTAATAGTCGACAGTGCTAAAGTAGAATTGGGCATTACGTGATGGAAGTGTGGATCTATGTCTAACTTGATGCCCTTGCTACTTGCAAACATTTCCTGTGCTACTCCATCTCCCAGGCTTTGAGGACTATTGGTCTAAACCAGCTCAAGCAAACAGTGAGTGCAAGAGCTTGTCAAGACCCCAGAACCACAGAGTTTACAATTCTGTTCCTAATGCTCTACAGTGATCCCTGAGGTGGCCGTACACCCCAGTGACTCCCAGTCCAGCTTCACCATGCTGTCCCAGTGTTATTATGATTGCACTCCCTTTACACGCCAATGGGTCCGGTTTGGGGACAATCTATGTATAGCCAGCAGGTTGATAGTTCACCCGTCCAACAGTATCTGAGCACCAACTCTGGACCTGGCTCTGTGATAATGACCAGAATACACAGCTGAGGTAGCTCCTAACACCAAGACCAGGGCAAGGAGGCGAAGGGAATCACTTAATGACAACACCAATTGATGAGCTATGCAGATCACAGGGAAGGAAGGCAGATGAATCAAAGGAACAGGGCAGGTTCCTCCGTGAAAAGAAGATCAACTCCTCACTGATGTTAAGAACAACAAATCAGCTCTGAAGAGGCAGGTCAACCTGTCCCTTTCAAACAATATATGAAGTTGAGTTTCTACCTTTTCAGGGAGCTTGGGGTGAAAAGGATTAAAGTGAACAAACACATACAGCTTCTGGCTCATATTTCTTCAGTGGTTATAGGAAATCCTGCCCTGCCTGGTGAATCTTGTAACATGTAGAGAGATAAAAATGTTTGCGTAATGGACTCATTTTAAAACTTAGATCATATTACATCCTTCATAAAACCCTTCATGGGTTGATCATTGCTCTCAGAATAAGACCCACTCCCCTTCCCAGGGGTGTGGAAATCTCTGCCCTTTTCTGCAGCCACACCTCCTTCGGCTGTCCCTCCTGCTCCTGAAACTTAGGCCACCTGGAGCTTGGCTGCTCCCTCCAGTGCCTTCCGAGGCTGACTTGTATAAAAGGAAAGCTCTCCTGACATGACACCAGCCAAGAGGTCAGGAGAGGTGCTTCTGGCTGATGTCACAGAGCACCCAGGCCATTGGTCTCATGACAAATAGAGACCTCTGCTTACTTCAACCCCTGCTGTACCCTGCTGTCTAGAACCTCCCCCGCACGTAGACCCTGGCCTTTTCCCTAACAAAACCACACTGCTTACTGTTAGAGTTCCCAGAATAAGGCCCAAGTACTGCATCACTACAAGCTTCTCAAATAACAGTCTGCTGGACTGAGTTGTCTCACCTGCACCCATAGCATGTCTTTGGGTCTGCTGTGACCGCAACTGTTTCTGTCCCACCTCTGGTTCATCTTCCAAACCATGGGGCCGGCATCCCAGGAGCTCAGCCCCTTCACGTTGAGAGTTGCGAATGTGGCCCTGGCCGATGTGGCTCATTGCCTTGGGCTTAGTCCCACAAGGCGAAGAGTCATTGCTTCCCTGTCACAGCACAGGCCTGGCCAGGTCCCCAGCTGGGGGCCTGTAAGAGGCAACACACATGATTCCCTTCGTTGTTTCTCGTCATCTCTTTCTCTCTCCCTTCCTCCTCTCAAAAATTTCATTTTTTAAATGACAAAATTTCAAAAGTAAAATTGCAGGCTCTGCCACTTGATCTCCCCAGTGTCTGAGTGGCCCTGCCTCAGCCGTCCATTTTGTGAAAATTAGTTGGGTTTGACCTTTGTCTCCCAGTGATGATGTGGTTTTGTGGATGGCCCACAGCATATACATTTTAACAAATACCTGAGGATCCTCCTAGCCACCCCCTGACGGCCATGGCTGGGGCTAGAGGGAGAGCCTGGGGTCCCACTGTCATGCTGTGCAGTTTGTAGGCAACAGCTGGTGTATCTGCTGCTGTGGGTGGAGGCACTTTCAGGACCACCTGGAGAGCTGGGCTGGAAGTGGAGGTCCTGGCCTCCAGGCCAGGGAGGGGAGTGGTCCTCCTTGAGGCCAGCCTGGCAGGGGAATGCTAATCATTGAATCCAGGCTGACCTAGGGAATGGCCATCATTGACCACAAGCTGCTTGGGGCAGGGTCCACCCTCATCTCCAGGCTAGGTGAGGATATGATGTTTCTTTCTCCTAGGTTGGGTTGGGAAGCAGTGGTTGGGTGCCTGGGCATCCTTCCTTCCAGGATGTTTTGGGCAAGAAACAGCCTCATCTCCAAGATGGATGAGGGTACAATCTTTCTTTCTTCCCAGCTGGTTTGGGGAGGGATGGTCGGGTGCCTGGGCGTCCTTCTTTCCAGGCTGCCTGGGGCAAGGACCACCCTCATTTTTAGCCTGGGGGAGGGAATGATCTTTCTTTCTTCCAGGTGGGGTAGGGGACTGGCAGACGTACTCCATTTCCACCCTGATGCCTGAACCTCCTGGGTTGTGGGAAGACTATTAGAGGCCGAGGAGGAGCACAGTCTTACCTAGATGGTGAGCCCTTTCATTTCACTTTTTGTGCTGTGCAGAATTAGGTATATGCCCATGATATCATTATATTTTCTTTCTGACACAACTGCTCTATATCTTCTTTAAAAATCCCAGGTTTCCCATGACTGCAGTTATCTGAGGGTCAATATCTCTCCAGGGTGGCTCTCTGTAGGATGCAATTCCCCCTCTTGGCCTATATTGACCCATGGGTCTTTCATGACATCTTCTACACTTGTCCTTTGGATGGGGTCAACAGTGAGTAGTTTTTCTAAGAGTTGGTGACATTCCAAAGATAGGAAGGCAGGTACTGGGAACCACCCATTTACTATCTGATTCTTTAGGGCCTCCAAGTTCTCCCCAACAAATGGCAGCCTTCCTGTCACTATTCTGTACGGTACGACCCCCAGGCTCCAAGTATCAGCCTTGGGGCCATCATAGGGCTGGAGCTGTACATCCTCTGGGACCATGTAGGCTATGGTGCCCCAGAAGGTTTCAAGCTTACAGTCTGAAAGTTGTGTACTCAGACCCAAGTCTGCTACTTTTTGACATTACCCTGATGGCCTAGGAGGATGTTCTTGGGCTTCAGGTCCCTGTGGGCCATCCCCTTTTGGTGGCAGTACTAGACTGCTGACATCATTTGGCAGAACATGGCCCCGCTTCCTTCTCCTTTCTGGGGCCATAGCGCTCCAGGTAGTCCTGCAAGTTCCCTCCTTTCATGGGCTCCATGAACAGATAAGATCGGCCCAGGGCGACAGCCACCTCAAATAGCTCAGTGATGTTCAGGTGACTTAAGTTCTCCAGAAAGTAAGCTTCCTGACAAACTTCAGAGGAACCCTGTCTAATAATCTTCACGGCTACCTCAGTTCCCATTTAAAGGAGCTGAGCCAGCCACACCTCGGCATTGCAGCCCTTGCCCAAGATGCTCAACAGCACGTAGCCACCAACATGGCACCTGCTTTGGTGGAGATGGGTGTGAGGTCACCAGACATGGGGACTTCCAAATAAAAAAAGAAATAAAAGATAAATAAAATAAAAACTGAATAAACTCAAACTAAAATTAAAAATAAGTGAAAAAATAATGAAAGAAAAGAAAAAATAAAATAACCAAAATGAGAAAAAAATAAAATAAAAAACTAAACAAAAATAACAAATTTTAAAAATAAATAAAAATAAACGAAGAAGAAGAAGAAGAAGAAGAAGAAGAAGAAGAAGAAGAAAGAAGAAGGGGACCTGAGAACGTAAGCACCTTGTCCCAATCCAGCAGGTCACCACAGTCAGCTTCCTGGGCTCTGACAGACACAGATCCCAGCCTTGCCAGGAGCTTACATAGGACTGGGCTGTGACCCATCACAGTGGTGCCTTATGAGGTCAGAGCAAGAAGTGGAAGGATCCAGGCTAGGGATAAACTACAGTGCTTTTCTCACTTTTGGTCTCTATATCAGTTTTACTGTGGAATAAAAAACAATGCCCCAAAGCTTTTTTCTTAATGTGAGATATTAAAAATTGATATTTTCTTTATTAGAAATGAAAATCTATAAGATGCAAAACTAAAATAAAAATGAAAATCCAGTGCTCGATTTGGCAGCACATATACTAAAATTGGAATGATACAGGGAAGGTTAACATGGCCTCTGCGCAAGGATGACACACAAATTTGTGAAGCATTCCATATTTTTAATAAATAACATCCTACAAAAAAATGAAAATCTAGGCTGATTTTCACATCCAGATCTCAGTTCAAAATCACCTGCTCAGAGAGGGCTGCCCTGAACCACCCATCCCTCCCTACCTAGCTCCACCTGTCACATGTGTCATCTTCACAGCACTGACCCCGGACCACCTGGTTCTTGTTCACTGTCTCCACTTCTCCAAGAGGGAGAAGGGGGACTGCAGTGGTCACGTGTGTAGCAACAAAGGAAGTGTTGAATAAATGTTTATTTACTGGATTAACGGAAGAGTTTAGAGGAACTAAAGAAAATAAGGCCAATTATTTATTCAATCCAAGTGATTCATGTTTTCCTCGCTCAGCTTTTGAGGCAGATAAGACAGGAAACAGGGAGGCTGAAATGTGGGTTTGCAGGTCTGTGGCGCTAGGTGAGGGTGGGAAGGCCAGCTGGAAGGAGCTTTGCTGTGAAGGTTCAGTAAGATGACCCACCCTCCCTCCAGGGCCACTTTGCTGAGGATCCCAGGAGTTTGCATCTGCAGTGAGGCTGCAAAGTGCTTTTTCACTTTGAACAACCATTTCCAGATCCCACAAAGGACCTCTCAGGGACCTTGAGCACATGGTTTAGGTGCATTTCTGTGCTACCAAAAGGAGCCATCTCTGTGGAGAGAAGTAAGTGATGAGGCTGGTTACTTGACCTTGGCAAAAACACTTGGAAACCTCTGGATGAAAGGACATCTGCAGAGGTACAAAGGGTGAAGAGATGTGTTGGGTCCAATTGTACCCTTTATTGGAGGCTTGAGGACACTAAGAGGAAGCCTCTGGCAATTATATTTCAAACTAATCCTCAAACTACATGTCCCTACATTCAGGACATGGAAAATTTTAATATTAACGTAAAAGTTATTATTCTAGTAAATATTTTCCTTCCATGCTTCTCTCCTAACTTTAACCTTGGGTCTCAGCTTGGACCCTGGCTGGTGTGGCTCAGTGCACTGAGAGCCCACCTGTGACCCAAAGGGTCACAAGTTCCATTCCCAGTCAGGGCCCATGCCTGGGTTGCAGGCCAGGTCACCAGTTGGGGGCGCTCGAGAGGCAACCACACATTGATGTTTCACTCCCTCTTTCTTCCTCCCTTCCCCTCTCTCTGGAAATAAAGAAATAAAAACAACCTTTCAAGTCTCAACTTTATGTAAAGAGTGTCATTAAAGAGATTTGCCTGTGAGGTTTTCCCTCCACTACACTTTAGTTTGGTCATTTTTACCTAACACCTGTGATATTCACTTTGTAAGGATGACACTGTCTGTGGCTGAGCTGATTGCCACCCAAATAGGACCATTTCATCCATTCTAGACAGATGTTTACAAATCACAGTCATGGGATTAGAATAAGCTCAGGAAAGGGGAAAGAAAAAGAATTGTAACCAAGGCTGCCAGTCTATGAGTTAATGGTATCCATTTACTTAAAATGGTATTAACAGTTCCTTACGAAAGAATACCAATAGAATAGAACATTTTCTCAGGATAATGATACCTCTCAAGAAGGTAAATACAGATTCAGTAATGAGACTTTCATTGTAACACTCCACAAGTAAAAGCCAAGCTTTAAAAAAAAAAAAAAATGGAAACAGGCAATTGTACTTTTCATTATGCTACATCAATTACACATTTATGATTGTACCCAAATCAGCATATAGCTTTTGTTATGTTTTCCTTCACCTTGTCATTTGCTTATTGGGGAGGGAGGGGAACAGTCAATAGTTTTATGACATGTTCTCAGGAGTAGGAAGGACATGTTTGTTTTCCTACACCTGGCATTTCCTGAAAGAGGACAGAGCTCCTGGGCCCTTGCAGGGGAGCCAGACAAGTCCTGGGAGCTGCCCCTTCAGATCTGACATCCTTTCTCTGTTCATCAAATCTCCTTGGGATTTTCTTTAACTGCTTCACCTCTCAAACCTCTTCTTTCAGAGCTAGCAGGCCCCTCTTGCTGCTCAGAGGTCATGCACAGTGAGTTCTTTCCAGGTCAAGTCCTGCACGCTGTCCAAGGGCACACACACCAGCTCCGTCCTGGTGCCTCCCAGACCATATGCAAAGTTTTGGTTGGATGGACAATGTACAGGGAACCACAGGAGAGGGTGCCCAGGTGTGGCCTTGAGACTCAGGATTCTTCTTGTCTCCTCAGACATGAGCTATGTGAATGCAGTTTTTCAAATCTGGCTACATCTTTATGTCTTTATTGTCATTTCCTATTAAAATTCAACAGACATCAATCTTTCATCCCAGGAATCCTACCCCTAAGGATCTATTGCATATCAATTAAAGCATGAATATATAAGAATATAATAATGTAATGGTCCTTCTGCCTCCCCCACAGGTCAGGGACCAAACCAGTAGAAAACCGCCATGGCAGCCGCCACACGAGCTGGCCCTGATCCTGGAGGGGTGTAGAGTGAGCACTTGTCCCCCGCAGCCACCAGCACTGTTGACTGCTGAGGCTTGCAGTCTCTGAGCATAAAGGAATTGTCCAGGGCTGCCTTCCATTCAGGATGGCTCTGAGGACCAGCCTGGATCCCAAGCTTTCAGCGGCGCTAGCCAACATTGGTTGTGTTACAGCTACATCTCAGTTCAGCTTCTGCTCAAGCATGGTTCCCTGAAACACTTCACAGGTGAGCTACCTGGGTATACTTCCCAGTCACTCCCCAGGTAAAAATTTCTGCCTCAGCATCTGCTTCCCTGGGGAATCCGAATTAATACTATGGTAATTGCATCTGTATCATTTGTTATGTGCTAGGAACACTGTTAAGTGCTTTACACCTCTAAATTCTTTTAATCCCCGCACAATTCTGATGCAGTAGGAAATTTACTAACTTTTAGACCACAAGTTGCTCAGTGGTAGAATCAGGATATAAAACAAGAACCTTGAGGCCCTGGCTGGTGGCACAGGGGATAAGGCGCCCACCTGCAAACCCAAAAGTCGCTGGTTCCATTCCCAGTCAAGGCCCATAACCAGGTTGCAAGCCAGGTCTCCAGCCAGCTCCTTAGCTGGAGGCAGGTGAAAGGGAACCTTTGGTTGATGCTTTTCTCCCTCTCTGCCTCTCTCCCCCTGTCAAAAATAATTTTTAAATCTTTTTAAAAATATTTAAAAAATAAGAAAATAAAAATTAAACCAGGCTCTTGAATCCACCATTTCATTAGCCAAAATGTCTCCTCTGTAGCATTAAACATAGTGAGCATTGCTTTGAAATTTTGAAAAGGTAACTAAACTCTAATAAGATATATACAGGGGTCTGGAAGACAACATGCCTGAGACAATGAAAGAAATCCAGCAACGTCACGTTCTGCAAAGTAGACGGAGATGTTTCCTGAACTTCCATCTTAGTTCAGGAAAAGGCCACTCTGGATTCCAGTGCACGTTTCCCACTCTGAGCTTAGTGGTTGCCTCTTCAAGGAATTCAAAAACATTTACCCTGCCTAGATACAAATGCAATGTTGACAAACAATTGTCCGTGCTTTATATGTGAGGTTGAACTGCAATGGTTTGGTATTCGACCTTTTTTTTTTTTTGGTTCCAAGAGGCTGGACTATTTCCTAGATTCCTGATTAAACAGCTTTAGGCTTTCCAGATGAGGCACCAAGTTTCTCCAAAACATCCTGAATTGTGGTCATTCCCTTCTGGGATGCTACTAGCTGACTGCTCATTTCAGTGATCTGAATTCCTCCTGCTCTTCATGGATCCCTGACTATCAGCTAGTCCCGGAACAAGCAATTTTACCTCTTTAGTCTTGCACGTTTCACTTCTTTCAAGGTCTCTTGTCATCCGTGTATCTGATAGCTCTCTGTACACGTGATATCATCTCTCCCTTTACATCTGTTTGCTTCTTCAGGAACTTCTACTGCACCAGGACCCAGGGTCATGGGTCATGGGTCAAGGCCTCAGATGATTCCGTGGCAGTTGGCAGTGCGGATGGCAGTGTGGCCCAGACAGAGGAGCGGTGACGAGAAGGATTTATCTTCTCCGTTCCATAGGCCTTCAGCACCTGCCACTTCCAGTGCCTCAGTAACCACTCAAAGTCAAGATTTCCCTTCTTGTGTCTACTCAAGGCAGAGAAGAGACATGTGAGGCATGGCTGGTTGACATCTCCACTTGCAATGGCACAGATGTCAACCAGAAGCATTCAGGCCATCAACATGTTCTTCTCCTTCTTGGCCTTAGTCTTTTTGTCACTGGGGATCATGACTGGTGACTGGGTTACACTGAGCTTTGAAACAATGGCAAACATGCAAAGCCACAGTCCATGGCAGCCCACTACCATCTGGCCAAAAGGTAAGCACTCTACCATGGCAAGGCTGGGGGAAAAGGAGAGTCATCTTTCCTTGGTTCCATTGCCTCACCGGCTCACTGGTTATTCTCTGGTGCAGTTTCCTCAGGCTGCCGTCCTCCTGCTTCCATAATCAACACAGGCAAGGCAGAGTCCCACTCCCACCATTTCTATGTTTTAGAGGAAAGTTAAGAAGTTCGCAGACTTACTTGCTGGATAGTTGAGAAGCCTTGGCAGTAGTAGCAGGAACCTAAGGGTATGAAAGAAAGGTCACTGACAACAAAGAAAAGCAGGTTACATTGGCATCAGACATGAACAGGTAAACTCTGAGAAAAGGAAAAAGGAGAAAGAAGCCTATAGAGATACCAAGATAGAGAATGGTTTCTTTTGTCCCTCTCCCCAATCCAGCTACGGTTCCCTGCTTCCATATCTGTCCCCCACCCCCTCCCCCAACACACACAATTCTCTTTATTATTTAATCAAATCTTTCACCCCATTTTCAGTTTTTACTTAGAGACATGTGGTTCTTGGGTGGAAATGAGCCTAGAGGAAACATCTGTTCTTCTCTCAATGTAGCTTCTGCTTCTCAACAGATGACTTGAAAGCGGTCAGGATCATGATGATTTTGGCGATCAGCTTTTCCTTCTTCCACAACTTTTTCCTGGGATTGGAATTCACCTATATGATTCCTCAGACTAAATGTATTCTCTTCGTCACAGTAGCCCTCAGTTTCTTCACAGGTAATGTCCTGGCTCCCCTAACACAGACTTGAAGGGAACCGTGGTTTGTGGGTCCAGCCTGAGGTCTTTGACTAGTGTGACCTTCCCAGATATTTTGGCTCAGATATGCAGCTTCTGACTGGAATCGATCACTGAAATGGGGCTGGGTCTTGGATAAGGTGCATTTGTCCAGGGCAGAGGCTCAGCAGTTAGGCCTCCCTGGGGTTAAGATGAGTGGAAGAGCCAAGGTTCCTCAGGAGGGGCTTTTGCTCCTTTTGTTTGCACATTAGGCATCCTGCTGCTCTGTACCCTCCTGCTGTATCACATGAAGCTCTGGTGGGGACAGTCCATGTACTACTCCGGGTATACGATCTCCTGGATCATCTCCACTGCCTACTTATGTGTTGTTTTCCTTTTCGCCTCTGGTGAGTGTCTTGAGGGCCTTTGATAAGTGGTAAGAACCAATCTACCCCCTGATAGAAGGGAGGTGAAAAGGACTGGAAAGAATGAAGGGCAAGGGACCAACCCTCTCACTGAAAAGGGCTGGAGTTCAAGTGGACTGAATCCCTGATGACAATTCCTACAAGGACAGAGGTGGGGATTAGGGTTGTGTGAACTGCTCAGTCTGCTGTCTCAGAGCGCAGCTCCTTACTCCTGCCTTTTCCACTGTCTTTCACACCCTCCCCATTTTCAGGAAGAGATAACCATCAAAGTCAAGACCTAGGAGTGGCTACTATAGAATTTCACTTCTGTAGGGAGGGGCAGTAACTCTAGGTGGGCAGTGCAGTGCCAAGGCAGCCTTAGGTCAGAGGGAAGCAATATCTAATATTAAATGTTCAGGCACCAACATTGGAGACCCATCTTTAAAAAAAAATCACTTTAAAATGTTATTTAGAAATTTCTAACTCAAAAGCATGTCCGTTTTCAAAAAGAATCCTCAATTTTGTCAAGTTGAGAAGCATTTAAGCTCTTCTGCATACACTTTTGGCTCCTTGCACCAAAACATCCCCCTTCCAAATGGTGTGGGACAGTTGAAAAGAGACCCACTAGGTTTAGGGTCAGGGTCCCTCTGATAGCACGGAGGGAAGTGTTTTTGTGATGCCTGTGGTGCCTTCATTGGCCCCCAGCCGCCCACCCTGGCTCCTCTTCTCCCTAGGAATTCTCAGTCTCCTACAGTACAAGCAGTCCGTGAGTTCTGCCAGAGAAAGTCATGACACACAGCAACCTGTGAGCTCTATCCAAGTTATTTCGTTACCAGAACCCACTGCCATGCCTCGTAGCATTGTCCGCATACACTCTGAAAATTCAGAAGGAAAGCCTCTGAACAAATCACAAATCCAAAAGCGTCGTGTAACCTGGGCTCTATGAGTTGATAAATATATCCATCAACACATGCTCACCTGAATGAAAGCAACTTTGCATGCATGTACTGTGTACCTCTAGCCAAGCTGACTGTGTTTGGTATGATGCAAATGGCTACCATGTGATTGGCTCTCTAAGAAGATCCAGAATAATGCTTTGTAAATATCCCTCTATGATAAACAGCTTCTTCCACTTGTTCTCACCATTGCAGAACATCTGTAAAGTTATAATAAAAATAACTAAAATGACAAAATTTGGAGTAGTATGTATTACCTGACATTTCTGAATTTTATTGTATAATATTTCAAACATTCACAAAGAATACAAAATAAAAAACACCTATGCCCACATCATCCAACTTAATGACATTTTAACATTATACCCTATTTGCTTTATTTCCTTTTCATTTTTTGTCTTAATTATAGTTGACATTCAATATTATTTTGTATTAGTTTTGGGTCTACAAGATTGTGGTTAGACATTCATATAATTTATAAAGTGTTCCCCATGAGAAGTATTGGGTAACCACCTGGCATCGTATGTAGTTATTTACAATGTTAAAGACAGTATTAGCCCTGGCTTTAGGCTCAGTTGATAAGGCACTGGCCTGCGAACCCAAAGGTCACTGGTTCGATTCCCAGCCAGGGCACATAACCAGGTTGCAAGCCAGGTCTCCAGCCAGGTCCTTAGCTGAAGGCAGGTGAAAGGCAACCATACGTTGACGTTTCTCTGCCTCTCTCTCTTCCCCACTCTCTGAAAATAATAAAATCTTTAAAAATGGCTATATTACTTATGCTGTATTTTGCATCCCCATGAGGATTTTGTAGCTAAAAATGTATACATCTTAAAACTTTTCCCTTTTTCACCCCACCATCAAACCCCTCCCATCTGGCAACCATCAGTTTGTATCTATGAGTCTGTTTCTGTTTTGTTTGTTTATTTGCTTCTTAGATTCCACATACAAGTGAAAACATGTTCTCTCTCTGACTTTCTTCACTAAGCACAACATCCTTTAGGTCCTTCCATGCTGCAGTAAATGGTAAGATTTTAGTCTTTGTATACATGTACCACATCTTCTTTACCCTGTCATCTACTGGAAGACTCCTTGGTTGTTTCCATGTCTTGGGAACCATGCCTGCCCAGAAAGTATCCAGCCATTGGCTATGAAAAATAGAGACATTTATTGAAGAAGATACAAGAAACTTTGTGCATAGGACAATGAATCCTTAATCCCCTTCAAAATAAGCACCTTGGGCCTCACACAGTTCTCCCAGTTACCATCAACTGCCCCATTATATTTTCCTGAATCTTAATGGTTTGAAATCTCTTCCCTTTTAAAAGTGATTTTAGTTTTTTGAAAAGCCAGAAGTCACAGGCCACCAAATCTGTGCTGTAGAGGGGCTGAGTCACTTGAGTGATTTGATGTTTCACAACAAAATTACATGAGACATGATGCATGAGTGGGCATGTTGTCATGATGAAGTTCTAATCACCAGTTTCCCATGACTGTGGCCTTCTGAATCAATTGGATAGTTTCCATGGAGGAATGTTCCAGCTTAATGCAAAATTGGATGCAAATTGTTGCTCTACTTGCTCAGCCATTTTGAATGTGATGGCCAAACAGTACACAAGCTCACTGAACAGCATCTACTGCCCCTTCTGATTAGTACAGTGAAGTCACCATGGTTCTTGCACGTGCATTCCAGTCCACTCTCCTGGGCTGCCAGTTTACATCAGTGTCATGCAAACCATTCTTGACATGATAACAATGGTTGGGCTTTTTTTCTGGACAAATCTCATATATTTGTGAACAAATGTTTTTAAATCTTTCTGTTAGATACCCACGAGAGAGATTGGTGGTTCCTATGGTAACTCTATTCTTAGTTTTTTTTGAGGAAGCTCCATATTATATTCCATCGTGACTGTACCAGTTCCCATTCCCATCAATAGTGAATGAGGTTCCTTTTTCTTCACAACAATGGGATACTACTCATCCATTTGAAAAGATGAGACAACACTAAGACATTAAGTCAAAGCAGACCAATCCAAGAAGCAGAAACAAACAAGAGTCACCTAAAATGGGGAGACAAACCTTCAAAGAATGGAAAGGAGGTATCCCCAGGAAGAGTGCAAAATGAAATAGAGACAAGCACACTCTCAGACATGGAATTCAAAATAATGATGATAGAGAAGCTCAATGAGCTTAGCGAGTTCAAAGAAAACTACAAACAACTCCAGGGGATCTACGAAAAAGTCCAAGGAAACACAAAGAACTCCAGAAAAGCTACAAGGAACTTACTGAGAACTATACCAGCATCAAAAAGGACATAGAAAGCATCAACAAGAGCCAGGAGGAAATGAAGAATACCATTTCTGAATTGAAGAACACAGTAGAAGGAATCAAAATCAGGCTATAGAAAGCAGAGGATTGGACCAGCAAGCTGTAGATCAATGTAGAAAAATATTCCCAGGCAGTGCAACAAAATGAAAAAAGACTAAAAAGAATGAAGAGGTTTTAAGAGAGCTGCAGGACAACATGAAACATAATAATATCCATATAATAGGGGTACCAGAAGGAGAAGAGGAGGAGCAAGAGATAAGAAAACCTCTTTGAAAAAGTAATAACAAAAAAGTTCCCTAACTTGAGGAGAGAAAATGTCATGCAAACTCAGGAAGCACAGAGGGTCCCAAGGAAGATGAACCCAAACAGGTCCACTCCAAGACACATCATCATGAAAATGGTTAATTCCAAAGACAAGGAGAGAATCCTAAAAGCAGCAAGAGAGAAACAGCTAATGACATACAAGGGGACTCCCATAAAGTTATCAACTGATTTCTCAATGGAAACACAACAAGCCAGAAGGGAATGGCCAAAAATATTTCAAACAATGAAAAACAAAGGCCTACAACCAAGAAGACTCTACCCAGCAAGACTGTTATTCAAAATGGAAGGTGAAATAAGGAGTTTCCCAGACAAAAGAAATCTAAAAGAATACATCTCCACCAAACCAGCATTGCAAGAGATGCTAAAGGGTCTGCTTTAAGAAGATGAAGAAACAGAGAGACAGACACAAACGCAGATACAAAGGTAAATGGACTAAATGCACCATTCAAAGGACATAGGTCAGCTGAATGGATAAGAACCAACTTTAACTTATGAATGCTTTAAAATGATCTTGTTATAAATAGATTTTACTAAATAATGTACAATTTTGTATGTTATGAGTATCTGCATTACTGCAGGTTAAGTTTTCTTAGATTGGAATCCTTTCACAATATGGGAAATTCAGGTTACTTACAATAACTCAGAAAAATGTAATGCACTCAAGGAAGAAGAAAAACCTAAGAAAATGTGGATGTATATTACATAGAAGACATGCTATCTTCCTTATTCACTGTTGTAAAATAAGTGCTTACTTGTGGGTGTGTAATATATAGATTCTGTTAGCAATTTATGTTTTAAACAGCAACCAATTGGTCATGGGTGTGTTGTGAAATCAGTCAATCTTAGGTTAGAAAACATCCTGAGAATGAAGACCAAATTGGATGAAATTTGCAAACTACTAAACTACATGATTCATGTACATAGACAATATATGTTCTCATATTTGCATGTAAATTAGATGAGATTCCTTTCAACTTATTCATGGAAATATACATTTCCAGTTATGAAGGCCCCCAAACTGGGGATTCTTGGGGGCCTTCAGTAACTTTATTACTGAAATGTGAACATACATAATCTCTATCTCAACAGACTCTTCAATAGTTAAGGGGTTAGTTTAGTACCACATAGGAAGTCAACCACAAGTTTAAAAAGTAGCTAGAATACTATTCTACAAAATTATTTAAATCCTCAGGATTTTTATCTTTTACCTCAACTTAGTAGACATACTAATTTCTACTCTGGGGACCAGCTGAGCACTGCAAGTGCCATTACTTCTGAAGGCTTCAACTTGTAAAACACATGTAGAGGAAAAACAGAGGGTATTGAAAGAAGTAAGTTCTGTGTACAACCTAAACAAATAAATGACTGAATGATTGAATGACTGAATGAATCTGCTATTTAAGATGGAAAACTCCAAAAGGAATAAGTTGTAGTTCCAGTAGCTTAAAATAAAGTTGAGTTGTATTATTGGAGTGCGGAAGGTCTGACTCAAAAACCAAATTCATTTTTTACTATGAGTTTGGCACTGTCTCTAGGACAACTTTCACAAAAGTGAGTTCTGAAATACACCATTTCTGTGATACATTTCACAAAAATAGCATTCCAGAGTAAAATAAGTACTAAAGAAGAAAAAATTTGATTTATTTTGCAACAATATGTCTAACACACTATCGTTTAACATGTAATAATTATGTAAGCTATTGGCATATTTTAAACTTTTTGTATTAACTCTTCAAAATCCAGTACGTACTTTAACTATGTGTTAAAATAAGTATGGGTGTAAATGTATTTTTGCATGTGTTTGGGAATATTGCAATTCCTATTACTTAAAACAGTAATTCTTAAACAAATGAATTAATGTAGGCATTTTGGAATAATGAACAGAAAACTTGATGTTACTATGATTTGAGAAGCTGACAGAAGGCAGGAATTAAATGGTGAATTTTCTGGATGTGAAAATTTCACAGAAAGGAAAAAGGAAAGAGTACACATTGGTGGTTACAGAATAGGCAGGTGGATGTTAAGAAGAACAAAGGAAATAGAGAAGCCAAAGAATTTCTATGCATGGCTCATGGACATGAACTAAGGGGGCCATTGCTGGAGTAAATGGGGTACTGGGTGGAGGGGAGCAAAGGGGGGAAAATTGGCACAGCCATAAAAGCAAAATAAATAAAATATGTTAATAAAAATCTAAATTAAAAAAAGTATATATAGCAAAAAAATAAATAAAAAGAAAGAAAGAAAATATGAAATACTCTAATTTGAAACAACATAGATGGACCTTGGAAATAACATGCTAAGCAAAGTAAAGCAGACCGAAAACATTGGGAACCAGACCCATAGCAACAGAGAACAGCCTGACAGCTGTCAAAAGAGAAGAGGTATTGGAGGAATGGCTGGAAAAGGTAGAGGGATTAATCAAAACGACCTCATAGATGGGAAAACAGTGTGGTGATTAGTGGGGAAGCCTGTCTGTACTACAAGGGGCCTGCCCCACAGAAGGTAATTCCTGTTTTGGGGGAGACCCCTTTGTATGCTAAGCTTCTACAAAGAATGTGAAATAATGATACTGTATTTGGAGATATTAAAAACACAAAAGAAGGCCTTGGCTGATGTGGCTCAGTGGATTGGCACCAGCCCATGAACCCAAAGGTCTCTGGTTCGATTCCCCAGTCAGGGCACATAACCAGGTTGCAAGCCAGGTCTCCAACCAGGTCCTTAGCTGGAGGCAGGTGAGAGGCAACCGTACATTGATGCTTTTCTCTGTTTCTCCCCCTTTCCCTGCCCTTCTATCCGAAAATAATGAATAAACTCTTAAGAAAACTGTTTACCACTAATAAAACTTTACCAAAGAACTTAAAAAATAATATAAGGTATCTTCTAAGGAATATTTGAGATACAAAAAAATTAGAAAATAAGAACCAAAATCGTAAAAAGTTATAATGAAAATGAACAATGACTTCACAGACTCAAGTTTAAGTCCCACTTGTCAACAAGTCTTGGGTAAGTTTAACTTCATACCAGATGAGTAAAAATAACAACAAAACCATGGACATGGACAACAAGTGGGATTGACTTTTGGGGGAGTGGGTGGGTGGGGAAGGGGATAAAGAGATGGAAAAGGAGATGGATGAAATAAAACAAAAATTAAATTAAATTTTAAAAAAAATCATGTAGACTGCCACCAGCATTTCTGGACATGAGGGAAGGTACATCAGGAAACCTTGAGTTGCACTCTTAGTGCTGAGTAGAACTTGGAATGAACAGCCTCTGACATTGACATTTAATTCATCTATAGCAGCTGCCTATTGTGGCACTGCTCTTCTGCATTGATTTTCAAGTTTTGCTTTGCACTGTGAATGGCTTGGCACTTTAATAATGATTTCAAATACTCTTTCACCACATTACGAAGTGTGTAAATATACAGCCAGTGGGTAGCCATTTGGGAGGCATGAAAATATCATATATCTTATTTATTAATATTTCACTCCAGGAAGGTCCATTTCTTCTATTTCTGTCTAATTATCTCAAGTGCTATTATTAGGGCATCTGACCACTTCGGGCTGTTGCTGTGCAAATTTCAACCATAGTCTCAAAATTTCATTAGGTCGGTCCTGCTGTTGGTGCATGATTTAGGTGGGTTGAGTAAGGCTGAATCTTGTGAGTTTCATGTATGTCTTCTTTGATCAAATTTGCATATGCCTGGTCACTTTTAATAGTATGAGTATACAACATATGAGGATAAACTTTCCTGTAAATGTTTTGCTGCTAGTTTTGAATAAAGATATGATAGTACACATTTTGAAAATGTACACCCATTTTACCAAGGAGAAGGAAATAGATTTTTGTATCAATTTTGCCCACAGCAGGAAAAACAGGAGTCACGATGTAAGCATTTTCATTAACACCTTAGAACAGTGCACCTAATACTTTCCCATCCCTATTTACTGCAGGGATACAATAAAATAATTGCTCAAGCCCTCTTATAACTGGGTGAGGGTAGGTCCTGGCTAAAATGTTTGCATTGAGATTCTTAAAGAATATTAGAAAAAAGGTAAAATGCTTTGCATTTAGTTTTGTATTCACATTTCTTAGAGAATAAAAAGAAATGTAAAATGCCTTGGGTTTAGTCTCATATTTAAGCTTTTCTTCTTGTTAGGACTCAAAGACTCAAAATATGGAACCTCTGTGTATTTGAAGCAGGCACCTAACACATGAACTGACATGGTCTTTGCATTAGTCATGCTCTGCATGTTAATTACTATGAGTTATGCAACCTGCACAAATCTTTGTCATTTGTAGATGCAATTTTCTCTAATTTCAGACTGGAACCAGTGGTTAGATGCCATGTGGCTTATCAAGCATCTCATGTGCACTGTATGACATGGTCAAACTTGTGGAATTATGTGTTTCCCATTGGACTCCAGAGTTCTGGAACATAAACACTGTCTTCATGTTAATTCCTTAATTGTAGTAATCACTTAATTAAAATTACTGAAGGAATTATTGCATTTCCCCATTCATCAAGAAAGCAGAACTAAAATGAGGAGCAAATATTAGCATCAGGATTCTTACAAATGTCACCCCATTTATTGTGGATTTGAGTTACATTCTTTCTCTGTTAGCTATTTATTTCTTGTAATTTAACTGTTTTCCTCTGTAAGACTTTTCAACTACTAGTTAAATCAGAAAATATAGCTCCAGGGAATCAACCAGACACATCATGCCATTACCACACAATATTTTTTAAATGCAGGTAAACAGGATAATGATGCCACTAGGATTAAGCCTTGGTGGACAAGTTCAGTACTTCAGAACTGCTTATTTGAGATGCAGCCTAACAGAATATATCAAAATGTGGCAGAATGTGATGAGAGATTTGCTTAGATTTAATTGTTCCCTATGAGAATTACAAACATCAATTCTGAATTATTTTCTTCTTATTTATTTTCTCTTTTGAAAAATGTACTGGTGATGCAGATTCTCTAAGTTTTGGGATGTCTCTTCTTGGATCAATAACAACATATAAAAGAAACATTGACAAATACAAAAAAAAACTTTTATTTTAAACTCACAGATTTTTAATGTAATGGCTTATTTCCAAATGACAATATCTAACAAACTAAAATTATTAATGGCTTGAGCAAAGAAGATGGGCACTGCATGGACAGAAATGTTGGGTATCTGTTTAGGAACAATATCTAATAATATGTGTAGGTCAGGAGTTGAGTTCCTCAAAAAGTAAATAAACATTTATGGAAATTGAAAGGTTTTGTAGCTATTGCGAACATTCTAAAGAAATCAGACCAGTACTCCAGTACTTATGAAGGTGAATTAATACTGAGTTAAGGCAATATTTGTCCTTGAAGAATCTAATATGTAGCAGATAACTAATCAGATGGAATAGTACAGGGCGGTGGAACATGTAAACTCTAAATGGACAGCAGTGGAGTGGATAAGGAGCTTTTCATTCTGTAGGAGGAAATGGGAATTGACAAAGCTCCTACCTTTGATATATAAAATGCACATAAGTATACAAAAATCTGTGCTATGTTATTTTAATGATTATTGATGTTCATTGATATTTCCTATTCCTCAAAGATGGAGAAAGTTCCCCAACTATAGGGACAGCAGTGTAGGATAAAATTTAACACAATGGGTCTGGTGCCACATATTGTAGTTTTAAATCTTAAATATCCCTTATGAATGTTGAGTACCATAGCCTTCCTTAGTTTTCTTATACAAAAATGCAAGCCCGTAGAGTTCTGGTATTGATTACGTGAGAGAATTCTTATTAAGTGTCTAGTCTTACTCAAGCTCAATAATGTTTACTGTTTTTTGTCTCTGAATAATTCTGGAATAATTGAATTCAGTATGATTTTAATGTTCCATGTATTTGATTTAAATTCCTTGAAGATAAACATGGAAACATAAAATATAATAAAATAGTAATCAGAATGATTATATTGTCAATATGATGTCCATTACTACAATAATTTATTACCAGAGATTAAAAGGAAGCTACATTGATGCAACTTCAAAAGTACTACATCAGTGGCTAGAGAATCAAACAGCTTGTAAAAAGAATGATTCTGAGAATTGGGCTATCAGGCTGGTGGCCCCAGGTTTGAATTTGAAGACTTTATCCATTAACTTATCATGAATCAACATCTCTCAAAGAGGTTTTACTTCTATTAACTCCTTCGATGCTCAAAGCAATATGTTGAGAGGGAGTCTTTAAAAGATGCATAAAAATATTTCTAAACTCATCTGAGTCAGTGTTGTCATTGGTTTGCATGTTATTTTAGCACTTCACTCAGGGCATGTGGGTTCCCACGAGTATGGGCTATGTAGCTATGCATTAGTTTTTGTTTGCCTGCTTGTTTTGTAGACTGTTCTGTCTTTCCCAGACCTCATTTTTCTCATTTGTAAAATAAATGTGTTGAATTCCATTACAACTTAATCATATATATATTTTTTCTAAATAGGAAACGCCACTGGCATCAGCCTGCAACGTGCAGCAGGTTGTTCTCTGCTGTGGCTGGATGTCTAAGACTCAGAGACGGTGGGAGGAGGAGCTGTCAGGGCAGCAGGACCGACCATCACCATCTGTAGTAAAAGGATCCCAAATAGGCTGGTTCTGTGCTAAATATGGACCCTGTGCTACCCGCTCACGTAGCAAAAATGTGAAGGTCGAACTATGTGATGGAGACTTTGACTGGATCTGAGTCACCACACCTGAGCAGCTGCTGGACTCTCACAAGATGCCGTGAGTGTTAGCACTTGTTTGCAGACCTACCTGCAGCTAGAAGACGCTGCTAAGGGAAGCTTAGGGCTCCTTCGGGAGAGGGGGAGGCAGTTAGCAGGGTCCAGATGTGCTTGGGAAAAAGAGTGATCCCCTTGGGACCCTCACACATGCACATACGGTCAGGTCCCATCTTGTTGGGTCTGAGACCACCAAATGACAGCAGGAAGGGCTCTGGTCTGGAGCTGAAGAACTTGCTAGAGCCTTTAGGAAGGTTTGCATGCTTTATTGGCAGTGGCAAAGTTAATGACGGCAGAGAGTATAGGCATTCCCTCACCCACTCCCCTGCTTCCACAATGGCCGGGTGCTGGAGAGTGCTGACGTTTCCACGCACAGTTTTTCCACTTTCCCACAGCAGCAGCGCATGCACAGAGCTTACAGCAAGAGCAGTCTTATATACACATTGGCACAAAGGAGGCTCTATATGCCACATGGTTACATAGAGAGTGACACAAGCATGCTCAAAGTTGCTAAGTCAGTTATATCCCAGGCCCAGTTATATTCCAGAGGCTCCAGAGATAAGATTAACTCCATGGCTGATTCCATGGCTAACTCCAAGGGAAGGTCCAGCCACATACAGACAGGGGTGTTCCTTCCTCTAACATACACACATCCGAAGAGTTGAGAAGGCAGATGCACAGCCGCAACTACTCTGAGTGACATCTGATATTTGTTCTCCAGGAAAAGCATACCATTGACTGTGAATTCTCAAGCGTTCATGCATGAGACATTAACAACCAAACTAAAAGCACCTTATACATTTCGGTATAAAGATAAACCCACCCTCTGTACCTGAGATCCAATCAGAATACATTTTGAAATGATAAAAACCACATGGCATGTCAATCATATCTCAGTAAAACAGGAAAAGGGAAAAATAAGCCACTTTCAGATAAATGAGTGGATCATCAAAACATATGGTCATAAATAAATTTTGTGATTTTAGAAATTCTTCAGAAAAGCCTTTAAAATAGCATTCTTGAGTGGGTGGTTTTACGAAGCTTTATGTTGATGGCTAAATTGTATTCGTATTTTTGAAATAGCCAACTTTATACTAAATTTTCTATATTAGATTGTTGCATAGTTATGTGCATGTTATAAACCAAAGGTAGAATTTTTCAAGCTACATTTATTTCTCCCCTCAAAATATTCAAAGCACCTCATCCCCTCTCTGTCCACCTGATTTAGGTTTTACAGGTTTCATGACACTGTCCCATCCCATCTGCATGTGAAAATGAGTGAGTCTACAACGCAGCATTTATTTGCACTGAGAATGTGATTCTTAAACTTTAGCCTGAGTGGTGGTTTCTTCCTCTCCTTGTTCCTCAGGGGGTCACCACCGGCTTGAGAAACGGGGGTCAGCAAGTTGCAGAAAACTGCCACACGCCACCAGGACAGGCTTGGAGTCGCCTCAGGTAAAGGAAACGTCATGGAACAAAAAGCAAAAGCCCGCAATGCAGTGGGCCTCGCATGGCTGAGGGGCTGGGCGCCTCCCCTCCGCGGTGCGGGTCTTCAGAGTGGAACAGGCGGGCACCCATGAGACCAACCTATCAGAAGCAAACAGGCCAGGCCACCGCGCCGTGCGAGGAAGGCCACCGTCTGGTTGGCGGAGGTGTCCGCACCGCCAGTTTTCAGCAGAGCAGTGCCGGATCCCTCAGCACCCACAGCAGGACGAGCAGAAGGTCGCTGTGGTCTCGGCAGTGGGTGCAAAGAGCCACTGAGCCACCCGCTTGTGGCCAGGTGGCCGCGTGGCTCCGGCATCAGGCCGGCTCTGCCGAGCAGCCACGTGGTGGCCAGGCCGGCGTCCTAGGATGCGACTAGGCTGGGCGGCCCGCTCGGACAGGCGGTAGGCGGCTGTGCCCCGCTGGAGCAATGAACGTCATCAGCAGCGTGGGGATGGGGGTGGTGGAATTCCGCCTGTCACACAAGGACAGGCTGGTCAGGAAGGAGGACATGGGGTGTAAAGGGGGATTCACCTGAGGGAGGTGAAGGTTCACCACCACAACAAGCACCTAAATCGAGAAGATTCGGAGATCAGGTGTCCAATGTCCCTGCACGGGGAAGCCCTGAGAAGGAACCTTGGTATCATGTGGCTCATTTCTGTTTGTCATTTCTCCAGACCCGTGGCCTCACTCCCAGTGAGAATACGAGAGCATTTTCCATGTGGCAATTGCACCATCTGTGGTAGATAGTTCTAGAGTTGTACTTAACTTTGCTTGTTACAAGCTTTCTTTAGTAATGATGATGAAATGATATCATCATCATTCTCTCTGTCACACACACGTGTACACACACACTCACACAGCAGAGGCTCACACAGATATGTGCTAAAGGAAGTAAGAAATCCTTCGCATGTTTATGCTAGCGTATCATCAATTGCTACACATTTCGTTGCAATTCTAATGTGCTCTTTTGTGTTTATTGAGTCAGGTCAGTTGGGTCCTCTGCTCAGGGTTTCACCAGATTGAAATCAATTTATCAGCTGGTCTATAATCTCATCTGAGATTGTCATCTCCTCCGAAATTTGGGAGCCTCTACCAAGGTTATTGGGACTGTTTGCAGAATTCAGATCCTTGCAGCTTTAAGGTTAAGGTCCTTAGGTGCATTGTTTTGTTTTGTTTACTGACTACTGACAGGGAGCATTATTCTCAGCTTCTGGAACTGATAAATGGCAGTTCACTTCTTCAAAGCCAGTAGGAAAATCTCTCTCCAGCCTGTTGGCTTCCTCAAAGCCAGCAGGAACATTTCTCTCCCGTCTACTGTGACAATGTGTGATGAAACCAAATGTCATCAAGAGAGTAATATCCCATTATATTCACAAGTTCCAGCCACTCTGAAGGGGAGGAAATTTGACAGGGAGTATAGACCAGGGAGTAGGGACTGAAAGCTACTTGGAATTCTATTTTCCCCTCAGAGTTCATAGGGATCTTAAAGAACCAAGAATTTCATTCTTATATGAGAGGTATGAGGATCTCTGCTTTTAGCTCAGACAATATGTATCCTATCTCCACACAGTGTGGCTGGAACTATATATTAACCCTATATTTTCCAATGAAGAGGATAAAGAGCAGAGAAAAAATTACCCTGATTACCTGCATGCATATCAGAGTTCAAAACTGGAACAGATATAAATCTGAAATTTTTACTACACCAGCAGAATCCAGTCATCAGTACAATCTCACATTCAAATTACATGAAATATGAACATTTCATCTACTAAGCCCACGCACATCTGTGTAATCATGCACCACTTTATAAAGATATATTCTGAGAAATTCATCCTCAGGCAGTTCTGTCATTGCGCAAAGATCACAGAAGCACTTGGACAAACCCAGATGGTATAGTCTGCTGCACACTAGGCTATGTGGTTAGCCTATTGCTCCTGGGCTGCAAGCCTGCATAGCCTGTTACTGTACTGAGTACTGTAAATCATTGTTAACATAATGGTAGGTGTGTGTGCATCTCAACAAGTAAAACATCAAAAGGATATGGTAAAAATAAAGGATAAAATGTAGTGCACCTGTACAGAGCACGTACCATGAATGGAGTTTATAGGACTGAAAGTTGCTCTGGATGAGTTTCTGAATGAGTAGAGTTTTTCTATTGGTTTGACCGCTGAACCATGGGTGAAGCAGAAGGACCATTATGCTTTTATATTCTTCTATATTGATGCTTTTATTGATAGGCAATAGATCCTTAGGGGTAGGATTCCTGAGATGAAAGATTTATGTCTCTTAAATTTTAATAGGAAATGACAGTAAGGACATAAAGATGTAGCCAGATTTGAAAACCTGCATTCACATAGCTCATGCTGAGGAGACAAGAATCCCAAGACTGAAGTCTACACCTGGGCACCCTCTCCTGTGGTTCCATGTACATTGTCCATCCAACCAAAACCTTGCATATGGCCTGGTGTGTGTGTCCTTGGACAGCATGAAGGACTTGACCTGGAAAGAACTCACTGTGCATGGCCTCTGAGCAGCAAGAGGGGCCCTGCTAGCTCCCAAAGAAGAGTTTTCAGAGATGAAGCAGTTAAAGAAAATCCCAAAGAGATTGGATGATCAGAGACAGGATGTCAGATCTGAAGGGGCAGCTCCCAGGACTTGTCTGGCTCCCCTGCAAGGGCCCAGGAGCTCTGTCCTCTTTCAGGAAGTGCCAGGTGTAGGAAAACAAACATGTCCTTCCTACTCCTGAGAACATGTCATAAAACTATTGACTGTCCCCCTCCCTCCCCAGTAAGCAAATTACTGGTCGAGAAAAACATAACAAAAGCTATATGCTGATATGGGCACAATCACAGATGTGTAATTGACGTAGCATACTGAAAAATATAATTGCCTTTTCTTTTTTTTTTTAAGGTTTTATTTATTATTTTCAGAGAGGGGAAGGGAGAGAGGCATAGAGGGTAGGAGACATCAATGTATGGTTACCTTTCACCTACCTCCAGCCACGGACATGGCTGGAGACCTGGCTTCAACCTGCTTATGTGCCCTGACTGGGAGTAGAACCAGCGACCTTTGGGTTCTCAGGCAGCTGCCAATCCACTGAGCCACCAGCCAGGGCTCAAATTTGTTTTTATACTAGAATTATTTATTATATTTTCTTGTGATTTTAAAAATCTTAATCTTACCTGTAGTTACTTCTCCCTTTCACTTATAATATTGTTTTGATATTTTGCTCTTTCTAATATATTTTATTAGACTTTTTAAAGATAATTATTTGGTTTTCTCTATTCTCAGTCTTTCTTCTCTACTAGTATTTCTTTTATCCTACACAATTGTTTTCCTGTTTTGGGTGCTTAATTTTATATTCCTTTTCTCATTAATAAATGTTTCTACTTTTATTTCCAAATAACACTTTAGCTGAAATTCACAAGTTACCTTTCGTCATCTTTTAGCTCTAAATATTTGTAACATATTATGCATTTCTCTTTAACTCACATTTCCAAACAATTTTAAATTGTTGAACTCTAACCCAGTTGCTTTGTTCTAAGAAAGAAGTTTGATTATTTTCTGAAATGTATTGATCTCTTTGTAATATACTGTGTGCTAATTTTTATAAATATTCCGTATGAATTTAACTGGGTATACGGTATTTTCTAGATTTCTAAGGTGTTGGATAATGAGTTCTATATACATCTGTTAGATTTTCCTTGTTAATTTTGATGTTCCATTTTTTTTTTTTGCCTGCCAGATCTGCCCCAATAATATTGTGCAAAACTAATTATTTTAGTTATCTTTAGTAGAAAGTTAGTCCAAAGGACCTAATATAAGCTCTACGAAAATGGAAACATTTTCTTGGTGTTTTAAACTAAAAGTAGAGCCATTACCCTTGGCCAGCAGTTTAATGTAGTGAGAAGAGCATATTTTCAGGCTTTTCCTATCTTTCTCACTTAGATTGTAGGTAGCCAGCAACCACTTTGAGTGGTTTGCTCACTTGAGTTTGAGAGGTTCGATGTAGCCATTGATGTGTGCCTTTCTATTCTGTCACCAAAACTTTCACATCTTCTTTCTTCATAGTTGCAAGTCTCATGCAACTCACTGCAGTCTCCATAGGTATGACCTTTGATTGCCTTTTACCAGTTCTCTCAGTTCCCATTCTTCTCTTCCTCTCTGTTTTACATATAACAACCAGAATGCTCTTTTACAAATACAAATGAGTATGTGTAATAACTTCACATCATATTTAGAATAAAATTGGGAGTCCTTACCACATTTTATAAATCACTGCACCTTGACTTCTCTGTCCTTTCCTGTCACTTTCAATCCTCTTACCTATTACTTTTAGTCTCATTATCATACTTTTTCCTCTCTGAAAATGCCAGACTCATTTCCCTCAAAGCATTTTGCCTCAGCAGATGTCTCAGTTTGGATGTCTCCATTGCTTTTTCCCTCATCTTTCCATGGCTGATCTGACTTGTGATGAAATCTCAATAGTAAATATCATCTTGCAGAGGTGCTCTCTAATCATCCACTCCATGTTGCACTAAAATCACACTTGGCACTTTATAAGTTATTTGTTTAAGTCATCCCTTCAGGATTGGAGTGCAAGCCCAATGAGAACAATGGCTCTTTCTTGTGTTCATTGCTGAGCTCCAGGGCCTGGGAGAGTGCCTGGCACACTTAAGTATTAAATACACATTTATTGAGAGGATGAGTGAGTACATATTCATTAAATGTAGTTGATTGATTTTAGAACTAACGATAGAGCAATAACTTAGGAGAAATATCTTGCCTTCCTGAAGTTCATCATTGGAAGAAGAGAAAAACAACTGTTGGCTTGATAGATGGTGGTGAGCAATGCTAGGGAAACAAAGGAAGCAAAGCTTTACTCTTCCACATGTGGTGTGTGTGTGTGTGTGTGTGTGTGTGTGTGTGTCTAGTGCTAGACAAGGATGCCATCATGACAAGATAATAACTCATGAAGATTAAGGAATATGTTTTAAGGTAGACTAGTGACAGTCGTGATGAGAGGAAACATTCATGTCAAAATAAATAGGATTTTTTCTTTTAAGAGAAGAGAATGTGAAGGGCATGGAGAACCCTGGAAACTTTAAGGTACTTGGTGAGGCTGGCACTGGTGAAAGACAGATAGGATAGTCTCATATGACATGCTGTCATGGGTCATGAGGCAACATGGAGAGGATTCTATTGACTATATTTGTATTTGAGAAAGTTACTGTGGCTGATTTATGGAGGGTTAATTACATGAAGATAAGGCTAGAGAGAGGAAAATTGATTAATAGGTTATTCCAATAATCCTAGGAGGCATAATACAAGTCTTCATTCCTAAAACATAATAAGGTTGGCAAAGAGAAAACAGACTTGAAAGACGGGAAGCTGAAAGAAGAGCATGATGAATCATTCTGGGCACTGAGGTGAAGGAGTCTACAATTTGCTTCAGTTTTGACATGGAAGGCCAGATAGTTTTTGGCCGCTTTTAGAATTACTTGGAATTTCTTGATGAAACGCACAATGTATTGTGCAGCTTCAGATTCTCTCAATATGCTTAATAATCACACAGATGCATCCTTTCAAACGTTTACAGAATCATTACTTGACGTGAGGCCTGAAACATCCTTTGTTGAGGGGTTAGTTTACTTGTTTTACAGTAATTTCAATTCTACCCTCAAGCTATGATTCATTTATATTGGATATGGGCTTTAGAGTCTGAGGTGAATTATTCTGTCCTTTGGTTACTAAAAATACTTAGGAACTTCGTCACTAACTTGATGTAGGTGAAGACAGTCTGAAAACAAAGTGTGGTAATCGGTTCAGTGCATTTCCCTCAGGATTAATTTTCAAACTTGAACTTAAGGAAAGAAAAAAAAAAAAAAAAAGGATTCCTCAAGGCATTGAACTCTAATGATAAGACAAAAAATAATTGGTTTTTATAAAGGAAGAAATTTTAGATGCTGATTTCTACTTCTAAAATGGACTTTACCATTAAGAGCATAGACCGTAAGAGTTTAAAACAGATTAAATGAAATGAAAATCTCTCTTCTTTCTTGCTGATGTCATAGAGTATCCAGGCCATTGGCTGTGTGACAGTATAGACTCTGCTTACTTCAACCCCTGCTGTATCCTGGTGTCCAGAACTGCCCCCACTCCAGCAGGTTGAGCCCTGGCCTTTACCTTAACAAAACCACATTGCTTACTGTTGGAGTTCCCTGAATAAAATCCAAGTACTGCATCACTACAAGCTTCTCAAACAACAGTTGGCTGGACTGAGTTGTCTCACCTGCACAGACAGCATGTCTTGGGTGGGCTGTGACCGCAACTGTTTCTGTCCCACCTCTGGTACGTCTTCCAAACCATGGGGCCAGCATCCCAGGAGCTCAGAGCCTTCACGTTGAGAGTTGAGAATGTGGCCCTGGCTGATGTGGCTCACTGGCGTGGGCTTAGTCCCACAAGCCAAAGAGTCATTGCTTCCCTGTCACAGCACAGGCCTGGCCAGGTGGCCAGCTGGGGGCCTGCAAGAGGAAACACACATGATTCTCTCCAATGTTTCTCACCATCTATTTCTGTCTTTTTTCCCCTCCTCAAAATCTCACTTTTTAAATGAATAAATTTCAAAACCAAAATGGCAGGCTCTGCCACTTGATCTCCCCAGCATCTGAGTGCGCCTGCCTCAGCCGTCCATTTTGTAAAAATTACTTGAGCTTGACCTTTGTTTTCTATTGATAATGTCGTATTGTGAGTGGCCCACAGCATATACATTTTAACAAAAACCTGAGGATCCTCCTAGCCAACCCCTGACCGCCATGGCTGGGTCCAGAGGGAGAGTCTGGGGTCCCACAGTCATGCTGTGCAGTTTGTAGGCAACAGCTGGTGTATCTGCTGCTATGGGTGGAGGTGCCTTCAGGACAACCTGGAGTGCTGGGTTGGAAGTGGAGGTTCTGGCCTCAGGGCCAGGGAGGGGAGTGGACCTCCTTGAGGCCAGCCTGGCAGGGGATTGATAATCATTGAATCCAGGCTGACCTAGGGAATGGCCATCATTGACCACAAGCCGCTTGAGGCAGGGTCCACCCTCATCTCCATACTAGGTGAGGAAATGATGTTTCTTTCTCCCAGGTTGGGTTGGGGAGTGCTGGTCGGGTGCCTGGGCATCCTTCCTTCCAGGATGTTTTGTGCAGGGACAGCCTCATCTCCAAGCTCAGTGAGGGTACAATCTTTCTTCCCAGCTTGGTTGGAGAGTGATGGTCGGGGCATTGGGCATCCTCCCTTCTAGGCTGCTTGTTACAAGGGCCAGCCTCATCTCCAAGCTTGGTGAAGGGATGATGATTCTTTCCTTCAGGCCGGGTTGGGGAATGATCGTCGGGGCACTGGGCATCCTTCCTTCCAGGCTGCCTGGGGCAAGGACCACCCTCATTTCCAGCCTGGGGGAGGGAATGATCTTTCTTTCTTCCAGGCTGGGTGGGGGACTGGCAGACTTACTCCATTTCCACCCTGATGCCTGAACCTTCTGGGTTGTGGAAAAACTACTAGAGCCAGATGAGAAGTATGGTCTTATCTAGATGGTGACCCTTTCATTTTACTTTTTGTCTTGTGCAGAATCAGGTATGTGCCCATAATATTGTTATATTGTCTTCCTGATACAGGCAGCTCCATATCTTCCTTTAAAAACCAGTTTTCCATGACTGCAGTTATCCGAGGGTCAATATCTCCCCAGGTTGGCTCTCCGTAGGGTTGCAGTTCCCTCCCATGGCCTATGTTGACCCATTGGTCTTCCATGACATCTTCTACACTTGTCCTTTGGTTGTGGTCAACAGTGAGTAGTTTTTGTGAGTTGGTGACATTCCAAAGATAGGAAGGCAGGCACTGGGAACCGCCCATTCACTATCTGATTCTTTAGGGCCTCCAAGTTCTCCCCGACAAATGGCAGCTTTCCCGTCAGTATTCTGTAGAGTATGAACCCCAGCTCCAGGTGTTCGCCTTGGGGCCATTGTAGGGCTGGAGCTGCACAATCTCTGAGGCCATGTAGGTTATGGTGCCACAAAAGGTTTTAAGCGTATAGTCTAAAATGTGTGTACTTAGACCCAAGTCTGCTACTTTGACATTACCCTGATGGTCTAGAAAGATGTTCTTGGGCTCCAGGTCCCTGTGTGGGATTCCGTTTTGGTGGCAGTACTGGACAGCTTAAACCATTTGATGGAATATGGCCCCAGATTCCTTCTCCTTTGTGGGGCCATAGCACTCCAGGTAGTTCTGCAAGTTCCCTCCTTTCATGGGCTCCATGAACAGATAAGTTTGACCTCGAACAGCTCAGTGATACTCGGGTGACTTAAGTTCTCCAGAAATTTAGCTTCCTGACAAATTTCAGAGGAACCCTGTCTAATAATTTTCACGGATACCTCAATTCTTATTTAAAGGAGCTGTGCCAGCCACAAGCCAGCATAGCAGCCCTTGCCCAAGATGCTCAACAGCACGTAGCCACCAACATGGCACCTGCTTTGGCCTTGATGGATGTGAGTTCACCAGACATGGGGACTTCCAAAAAAATAAATAAATAAAAGGAAATAAAATCAAAAAGTGATAAAAATTAAATGTGGAAAAATAATTAAATGAAATTAAACAAAAAATGAGGAAAATTTAAACTAAAGAAAATAACAAAATAAAAATGGAAAAATAAAACCAAACTATCATATTTTAAAAGTAAATAAAAATAAAGAAAATTAACCAAAAACAGAAGAAGATGAAGAGAAGGAGAAGGAAGAGGAGGAGGAGGAGGAGAAGAAGGAGAGGAAAGAGGAGAAGGAGAGGAAAGAAAAGAAGGAAACCTGAGAAGATTAGCGAGCTTGTCGGAATCCAGCAGGTCAGCCCGGACACAGATCCCAGCCTTGTCAGGAGTTCACATAGGACAGGGGGGTGACCAATCACAGTGGTGCCTTATGAGGTCAGAGCAAGAAGTGAAAGAATCCAGGCTGGGGATAAACTACAGTGGTTTTCCCACTTTCTGGACTCCCTAACAGTTTTAGTATGAAAAAAAAAAAAAAAATGGATCCCCCCAAAGTTTTATTTTTATTATGGGATATTAAAGACTAATATTATCCTTATTAGAAATGAAAATCTACAAGATGCAATAATAAAATGAAAAGTAAAAACCTGGCTGATCCTCACATCCAGATCTCAGTTCAAGTATCACCTGCTCACAGAGGGCTGCCCTGAGCCACCCATCCCTCGCCACCTAGCCCTACCTGTCACATGTGTCATCTATGTCTAACACGGTGAGTGGCAACAAAGGAAGTGTTGAATGAATGTTCCTTCACAGGATTAATGGTAGAGTTTAGAGGAACTAAAGAAAATAAGGCCAACTATTTAATCCAAATGATTCATAGAGCATCTTTAAAAATCATGTTTATCTCAATCAGCATCTGAGGCTGATATGACAGGAAACAGGGAGGCTGAAGTGTGGGTATGCAGGTCTGTGGCACTCACTGAAGGTGGGAAGGCCAGCTGGAAAGAGCTTTGCAACAAAGGTTCAGGATGATGACCCACCCTCCTTCCAGGGCCACTAACTAAGGATCCCAGGAGTTTGCATCTGCAGTGAGGCTGCAAAGTGCTTTGACACTTTGAACAACCATTTCAAGATCCCACAAAGGACCTCTCAGGGACCTTGGGCTCATGGTTTAGGTGCATTTCTGTGCTACCAAAAGGAGCCATCTCTGTGGAGAGAAGTAAGTGATGAGGCTGGTTACTTGACCTTTGCAAAAACACTTGGAAACCTCTGGATGAAAGGACTTCTGCAGAGGTACAAAGGGTGAAGAGATGTGTTGGGTCCAACTGTACCCTTTATTGGAGGCTTGAGGACACTCAGAGGAAGCCTGTGGCAATTTTATTTCAGACTAATCCTCAAACAATGTTCCCTTCATTCAGGACATGGAATGTTTTGATATTAACACAAAAGTTATCATCCTAGTAAATATTTTCCTTCCATGTTTCTCTCCTAACTTTGATCTGGGGTCTCAGCTTGGACCCTGGCTGGTGTGGCTCAGTGCACTGAGAGCCCGCCTGTGAACCAAAGGGTCACAAGTTCCATTCCCAGTCAGGGCCCATGCCTGGGTTGCAGGCCAGGCCCCAGTTGGGGGCGCTCGAGAGGCAACCACACATTGATGTTTCTCTCCCTCTCTTTCTTCCACCCTTTTCCTCTCTCTGGAAATAAAGAAATAAATACAACCTTTCAAGTCTCAACTTTATGTAAAGAGTGTCATTAAAGAGATTTGCCTGTGAGGTTTTCCCTCCACTACACTTTAGTTTGGTCATTTTTACCTAACACCTGTAATATTCACTATGTAAGGATGACACACTCTGTGGCTGAGCTGATTGCCACCCAAATGGGACCATTTCATCCATTCTAGACAGATGTTTACAAATCACAGACAGGGATTAGAATAAGCTCAGGATGGGGGAAAGAAAGAGAATTGTAACCAAGTCTGCCAGTCTATGAGTTAAATCTATCCATTTATGAAAATGGTATTAACAGCTCCTTAAGAAGGAATACCAATAGAATAGAACATTTTCTCAGGATAATGATACCTCTCAGGAAGGTAAATACAGACTCAGTGTTAAGATTTTATAGTAACACTGTTCAGGTGAAAACCAAGCTTAAAATAAGACATACAAGGGAGAAACAGGCAATTGCTACATCAATTATACATCTGTGATTGTGCCCATATCAGCATATAGCTTTTGTTAAGTTTTGCTTCACCTTGTCCTTTGCTTACTAGGGAGGGAGGGGGGTGGTCAATAGTTTTATGACATGCTCTCAGGAGTAGGAAGGACATGTTTGTTTTCCTACACCTGGCACTTCCTGAAAGAGACAGAGCTCCTGGGCCCTTGCAAGGGAGCCAGACAAGTCCTGGGAGCTGCCCCTTCAGATCTGACATCCTGTCTCTGTTCATCAAATCTCTTTGGGATTTTCTTTAACTACTTCACCTCTGAAACCTCTTCCTTGGGGGCTAGCAGGGCCCCTCTTGCTGCTCAGAAGCCATGCACAGTGAGTTCTTTCCAGGTCAAGTCCTGCATGCTGTCCAAGGGCACACACACTAGCTCCGTCCTGTTGCCTCCCAGACCAGCAAGGTTTTGGTTAGATGGACAATATACACGGAACCACAGGGGAGGGTGCCCAGGTGTGGCCTTGAGATTCAGGATTCTTCTTGTCTCCTCAGACATGAGCTATGTGAATGCAGTTTTTCGAATCTGGCTACATCTTTATGTCCTTACTGTCATTCCCTATTAAAATTTAACAGACATCAATCTTTCATCCCAGGAATCCTACCCCTAAGGATCTATTGCATATCAATAAAAGCATCAATATAGTTGCGG
>PVIW01008885.1:0-56609 GCA_004026585.1 Noctilio leporinus
AAGAATAAAGAAAGGGTTTAGAAAGGCTGGGGAAGGGAGGAATACTTAGATTGAGGACTGGGAATGCGTTATAGTCACAGAGTGAATAGACTTTAATTCAAGAGTAGGGGAGGGTCTTGGGTATTTAGGTGGATTGAGGTATGGGGGGGATTAAGAATATGTGAGGAGTAACTTTTGCAAAGGTTATGTTGGGGCTTAATAGTTCATATTGCTCTTGGTATAATTCGGGTGCTTGAGATTGGCAGCAATCTCTTTCCTGACGCTGCCTCTTTTTCTTGGTCAGGACTTTACAGTCTATAGTCTATATTCTAGCCGGTCTTGGTGTGTGGCAGGGCCTCTGATTGTCGCAGTAGGGCTGATTCTGTGTGTCTGCCCCCAGGTAGGCTGGGCCTTCAGCAGCCTGGCTGGGTTTTAGGGCTGCAGGTGTTCTGGAGCCAGCAGGGAGCCCCCTCCCACTCCTGGTGGAGTTTCCTGCCCAGGACACGCCCACAGCACTTCTGCAGAGCAGCCTGCAATTTCGCTGGTCCCTGTGATGACTGGCCCCACCCCCGCAGTTCCGGGAGGAGGCCAGGCCTATCAGTCAACACTGTCCGGGGTCTGCCTACACTGTCCCGCCCTTCCGGGGCGGGCACCACTCCTCCAAGCCAACCAGCTCTCCTCGGAGTCCTTTACGTGGCCTCTGTGATGAGCCCCTCCCAGGCGTGGGTGGTGCGGCCTTTTTCTCCGGCAATGGCGGGTCAGTTACCCCCGCCACTAGTTCCCCGCTTGCCGGCTTGCTGCTTGGAGTTTCTGGCGGAGCCTGGGGGCCTGTGTGGTTGCGCAGGGCTGGGCCTCCCCCTTCGCAGGGGCTTCTAGCTGCTGTTTCCCGGTGGCCCAGGAGCTCTGCTTTCGGCCCTCTCGCCACCCCGCTGGTGCACTCCCGCTCCCCCGCTCTGGCTCCCGCAGGACTCTTCTCCTCCGCCTCTAGCCCCGCGCATGGAGCCTCCTCTCCCTGTTGCGAGGGTGAGTCTCTCACACAGTCCCTCCCCTGCAGGAGTTCAATTCCTCGTTCCCTACAGCGTTAGCCCTCGCTGCCCGCACTTCTCTGTTGAGACCTCCAGTCACCAGTGAGCCCAGAACTTGCCCCAGTCAATCACGCCCCTCTGGGCAGAGCCACCCCTGCCCAGAGCCGACCTCGGCCTGCCGGCTGGTCTGTCAGAAACACCTCACCTACTGTCCTGCTGGCCTCCACTGCCTCTGGGCTGTGGTCCCCTGTGTCCAGATGCTGCCCGTTCCAATTCCTAGGGTCCTGAAGATGTCTCACGCTCCCTATCCTGTCCTCTAGCTGCTTTGGTATTCGAGAACACCATCAGCACTTCTCTCTACTCTGTCGCCATCGTCCCTCCTCCTGATTTTCTTTTTATCTTGAAAATTTCCCCTTTGTTAGCTGTGACTTTTGGGACTGGGCCTCTTGAATTGCCCCTCTCCCCTTTTTTAAAGGCTGATTAACATAAGAAAATGAAATAATATTCTACTTTATCCATTCTTTTGTTTCACTGGTGAATTATTGTTTCTTAAGGAAATAATATATTTAATCTGGGTATGCAGAAATGTCTTCATAAGTCCAAGTACACATGAGGCCATCAATATTGTTTAACGAATGAATGAGTGAACGAATAAGCAGAAAGAACCCGACTGTGGTTGCTGCTTTTACTCTTGAGGGGAAGCAGCAAGAGTGTATACATTTTCTACCTCCTTCTTTGCCAATACTGGAGAAGACTCTTCTCCAGGTTAACCTGGAAATGAAGGTAAAATGTGGAGAAAACTATAGGACATGATAGTTTTGGGTAGGAACATTTCACAGAGTGTCATCTAGAAGGACAGGCATCTTTATGACCAAGTGAAACCACCTGTAAGACAACAATTTGAGGTCTTCTTGGTATTATACTAGAGGAATTTACAAAAGAATTTTTTAAGTTACCCATATACAAGAAGGTCACCTTAATGGTGGATAATCTAATAGCATTAAGAACATCACAGTTTTAGTTTAAAGCATTGGCAGAGAAAAATGGGAGTATTTTGGCCTGCCATTTAGAGGCTTGGTGCAATGGGGATGTTAAGATTCCTAACTATTGTCTTATAAACAGTTTTTTAATAGTCTACAATGACATCATCACCTAGAGGTCATAAGGTTCATTATGTAATAAAAATAGAAAAGTAATTCGTGGAAGAAGTTACCTTAGAGGTTAGAAAAATATAAGACAGAAAACATAAGGATTATATATGGCCCCTTTAAGGGACAAGGGTTTCACCCTTTAGTTTCTTTTTCAGTTTATCTATCTACAAAAAAAAAAAAAAGAAAAAAGAAAAAAGATGTCTGCTCTTGAATATATTATTTTCTCTAAATATCAGTAAAATATCAGCATAAAATAATTTAATTTGAATTTAAAATAACACTGAACCAACATGGGGTCAGCTGCTGAGACAACGGTGTAAGGGATGCTGATGCTGAACTTTCTGATAATTCTGTCGCCTGGTGCATATGTTGACATTGAGACTGATGAAAAGGCAGTTTTGGCTATATCAAAGAGGCTGACAATAATAAAAACTAGCAGCAGTACATGAGAGAGTTGAGGAAAAGCTGAGAACACAACTGGGCATAGGCATCTTACATTTTGACCCATTGGTTATTGCAATGCTGATATGAGGCATTGCACATGGAGACAAGGAATAAAGTGGAAGTGGGAGAAGCTCACCTTGCTCACCTCTGAAACTCCAACAAAGGGAATAAAAGGCAGGGGGTTGCAGCTTATTAAAGATACTATATTTAAAAGAATTGGCCTTAGTCACTAAGGAACTCACCTGAAAACTGCACCTCATACTAGGATCTTTGGACTCAAGAAAACAGCAAATGCACAGTAATCTTAGATTATGAATAAAGGTGTTTGTATATTAATGGGTTTTGATTATTTTTATCATGGAAGATAATTGAAAAGTTGTATTTAGAATTTAAAATATATAAGTAAAAGGCTTTAGTTAAAGTTTATCTTTTATTCTTTATAATGAGAGCCTGGGGCAAAGGAATACTTGAAATATTTAACAGGATAAACAGTTTGCAAACAGTTTGCAAACATTTTGCACTTATTCCCATTAAAAATGTATATGCTAATTGCAAATAAATTCTAACCATTTATTCCTGAACAGTCCTTAACAATATCTATAGGGAAAATGTTGATATTTTGAAATAAAGGGCTTGAAAATAATACTGCATTTTTAAAAATTTAATTTCATATTAAAACACTTAACTGGCTTAGATTGACTTAGATTGGTGTGTCCTAATTTGTTAAAGATACTGTGACTTTGCTATTTATTTAAAAAATACTCTGTAACTTTTTTAATTTTCTATAATGCAAGCTTGTAAGTAGGGGAAGCTCCATTAAAATATTAAAATAGTAAAGAAATTAATAGTATTGTATTTCATTTCTTATAAAAAAGGAAAAGGGACTCCAGAATATAGTTTGTCTTTGATGCTTTAAAATAACCAAGGTTGTGAAGTATTTTCATTATTTGTCTAATAAAAGGAGACTGAAGTGTATGTCCTGGTATTCAGAAAGTTGAATTTCCTGGCAGAATGATTGCATTAAAATGTTTAAATAAATACAGAAAATAATCATTATTGCTTCCATGAGGAAATGGTCCATCAAAGTTACCACCATAACAACAACAAAACTATTTAATTTGCAATTTTTTGCACCACTCAGTTTCATTTTCATTCACTAAACTGTAGCATTTCATAACTAGACTACTAAAATGACCACATCGACCTTTTATGTCCCAATCCTAAATTTTCTTCAGGCATCATCTTCGGCATATCATTGTTTTGCTCAAAAGCCTTACAAGGCATGACTTCCTGAGCCCACTTACACAGCAAAACTTATCTACATAAATTGGGCCCTTTTCCTACTTTTTCTACTCTCTCCAATTCACATAGTCCAGGAGGACTGTTCACTGCCCTTGCCATGATGCTCCATGTCTCTTTGTAACTCATGCTGATGCCGGGACAAATACATATACTGTACACTACTATACACACACACACACACACACACACACACACACACATATACCTTTGTGGTTAAAATAAAGATGGACATTGGATAGAGGGAGCAGTATAAAGCAATGAGATCTCACAGGATCCATTATCTCTATTGTTCTGCTTTGTTGGGGAAAAAGTAAGGGAAGCTAATAACTATATCATTGGACATAAGAAAGTTGTATGTGAGAGAGAAAAATAATTATTTGATTTTTTATTAAAAGATTTCTGGAGAATACAGGAATGTTCACATTTAGACATTTTAAAAATTCTTGTGATTAATAATCTTCTGAGCAAGATTATGAACTTCATCAAATAAAGCTAACTAGAAGGATGAACATATATTTTTTGCCTAAACTGTAAAAGTAGATACTCCCTTAGGTTCATTAAATACACCATTGTTTTGTAGCAGAAACAGAATATTTTGATTTTGGTTAGTAATAATATATAATTAATTACATAATATGCTATACT
This sequence comes from Noctilio leporinus, assembly GCA_004026585.1. Lineage (NCBI taxonomy): Eukaryota > Metazoa > Chordata > Mammalia > Chiroptera > Noctilionidae > Noctilio > Noctilio leporinus. The sequence continues at coordinate 4,547 of PVIW01008885.1, forward strand.
ATAATATATATTATATAACATATACTTTAATATATATGTTAGTAATATATATCCATTTCTTATCCATCATATGGACAAATTTCATATGGTTCTGTTGCAAAGGAAGCTATAAGGGCAGAAGAGAGTTTTAGACAGAAATGAAGACAAGGGAAGAAAGGAACTCATAAAGAACATGGGGTCTGGGACAAAAGAGGCAAAATGGCATATTCTTATGGTTTACATTGGCATTTATTTCTTAGCTCTGCCACTACTTAGTTTTTTAAATAAAGCAAATTATTCAATCAATTAGATTTTTATTTGGAAAATAAATCACAATTCTTAAATTTAGGATATTAGGATATGGGTTCATAAGAGATAATTTAAAGCTATTTATGTTCTACATTCAAACTTATTCTGAAAATACAAATATACACATTCTTTAATTTTCTGCAGAACTGGTTGTACCTCCATTGCACTGAATATATCAAAGGACTTAATTTTCTTCTCCTTCTGACCCAGGAACTCTCTCCTTACAAAAGTGCTGATACCATTGACTTCAACGAAGAATGTTGTCAACTTTAATTCATTTTAAATGTTTCAGAAAAAATTCACTTGAAGATACGTGCAAAGAAAAATTTAAATTCCTTGTCACTAATTTTTAGGAAACAAAAATGTTTTAAAAATTAATATAGACTAATGTAAGAAATAAAAAAGTTGCAGCAGTGACAATGGTGGGCATTTTAAATAAACAGAATGTAGTCTTAAAAGTATATTCCAGGGAGTAGACTATTTAAATGGGTTTTAAAGTATTTTTTAACAAATACCATAATTATTAGGACTGAGATAACCAAAAGGAGATTTTATACCAAAGCAGACATAACAAGCGGAAGTTAACTGATCACAACTTTCACATATGCTTTTGTAGGCAGTTGGCCTGGCCCAGCACATTATCTGTTTGACTCACTGAGTCACAGCAGTTAATGGAATTTAGTCCATATTTGTTGTTGCCATGGTGATGTGATATTCTCAGGCATGTCATGTTCATGGATCAGTAGCAGCAGTAGCAACACTTTTGCAGACACATAACTCTTCTCAGTGTTTGACCATCAACAAGAATTCATTCTGCAGTCAGACTGTGTGTGAGAAAGGAAGTTGCTGTAGTGGAGGAGCATCAGAGTGGGGGTGACCAGCTTTACCCTCTTCCTTTGTCACTTCAGTGCTATTATCATTAAAACAACCTTGAATTTTCATGAATTCACTCATTCACAAACACTGTCAAAAAAAAGTGCAAGAGTTCAAGAGAACGCAGGGGGTCAAAGAGAGGACTAGTTTTAAATCTGTGCCTATTGAACTTGGAAGTGACATCGTCCATTAGATATAATCTTATTTTACCATAGCAAATCAAATTGTGCTGATTGGCACTGATGTCCAAGGCAATTCACCACTATGAAAGGTGACTGGGAGCAAAGAGGTCATATCCTTTGTGGTGCTGCTCTGAGAAATAGATACTGCATGTGTGGGAATATTCTACAATGAATAGATTTATTCCCAAAGTGAAATGCAAATCCTGCCAGCAATCTATGAAGGGAGGTATATTGTATGCTACAGATATATATGTTCAGATTTCAAACCAAAGGTATAATTAGGAAGCTTTTAAGGTCTAATACTCTGAATGAGTCACAGGTATTGTATAAAATGTGCTAATTAATAAAGAGTGATAAAGTAAAAGACAACACATTTTTCAGAAAAGTGTTTTTGCTGGTTGGAAATAGGCTTTTAATTAAATTATACATAATTTTTATGAAGCACAAAATATGCAAGTAAATAAGGTAAATTTAAAAACATTTGTGTACATATTTATCTACACTGTACTGTTTAATACAGAGTTCAGAATTACTTATTACAAAATAGCTTTTCATTTTCTTAGACCCTCTTTTATGCTGAACTGTGGTATCTGGAGACAGCAGTGACAACTCACCATGCCACACAGAAAATGATAACAAAATTTGGGTCTGTGGATAGAAAACTGAAATCAGAACCAATACTTCCGTAATGAGGATGGCAAGCTGCCACTTGTTTGCATGGATGAGGTGCATTAGGTAAGACAGGGATTTTGGGGAGGAGCTTATTTAATATGTTTGTTTCTTCTCCTACTGCAGTTCAAGGAAGGTATGTTACTAAATTTGCTCAGAATTTAAGGTTGTATTACTCTGTTTTCCTGCAGATTCTTAAATGAATGTCAATCAGAGAGCAAGTGTGTAGGAAGGCAAGCCTGTGTTCAACTCATGCTCTGTCTGAGAATATGATAAAAGTTTATTCTCTGCCCATCTAGGCCATGTGGTCCAAGACAGGGATGTGTATTGAAATACCACATAACAGAGTTTTCCCATTATGACTATAATTATGTGAACTTCAGAGAAATGGCATTGAATAACTCAGTGAGAGCAAAAACACTTAATATTAACAAAACCACAAAGTTAAAGATGGCTCCCAAGACCTTAGAAAACAAAAGCTTATAACTCTAAGAGTAGGTAAGGATTACTTTGTTTTGGACACAGGGAAATCCATGGATAAATAAATGTCTCCTACCTAAAATGCTACTTTAATTTTTAATGGATTACAGATTATTAGATTAAATGACATGTGAAGAGTAATATGTTCATTAACATCAGGTGTTACTGTATCAGTTAAATAGCATTAAAATATAGAGAAATTGCCCCAAAGGGAGAGGAAAGTAAAAAGGAAAATAAGTGAGGATAACAGAGTTAGAACTTTGACAGCTTTAATCACACCTTATAGGTTGACCAGAAAGGGTTGAAAGACATAGGACAGAGAGAATACTAGGAGGAAAAAAGACAGAAAGCCAACTATGCTAAAATGACCTACATAGAAACCCAAAGGAAACCAAAGGCCATAGGGATGGAACCTAGTAAATCGACATCAGAAGTGAGTCCTACACACATAGGAAGCTTGCCTAAGGCATTCGTGTACCCTGAGTCCTGAATCAGTATTACAGTTTAAAAGAAGGGGACCATTGCCATCCACTATACTCAACCCTGGGACAACCATGGAGCCCAAGCCCCAGAGTGGCTTGATCTGTCACAGAGAATTAGGGGTGCCAGCCCCTGTGTATATGTGAAAATTGCAAGCACTTGCTGAGTCATTATACTCCTTGTCTTTCTTTCTCACCATTCACATCCCTTGAGTAATAACCAACTGCAAAAGTATGTCAGGATAGTAGGATTTACACAGGATTATTCATTCACCACAAACACAATGATGGTGGTGGTGGTGGATGAGGCTTATATTAGGAACATTATTAGACCCACACCTAACATTAATGATTATTTGTCTACACATGCAGTATTCTAAACCAAGTCCAGCTAAATACATAATTTGTATAACTCAGTACTAAAGAAAAATGCAGAGCCCCTTGTTATAAGAAGAAAAAAGAAGATGATATGTAAAAAAATAGAGAAAAGAAAAAAATTTTCTACTTCCATGGCACATCTGTTTCTTCATATGTCATGGTCATTTTTTATTTAGTATTTCAAGCCACACTTTCTTGGGTACAGGTATAATTGCAGAATGAGAGCAGATACAGCTGTTTGTGGCCCCTACCTCCACATGCCCAGCACTCTACTGGGGCAAAAGGCAGCATTGGTCACTGGGTGAGGGCAGAGGGAGGCAACCTAGAACCCATGTTGAGGAGGTGAGACCACACATGAGACTCCAAGTTCCCAGAATATTTTCCATTGTCTCATTTCACTTAGGAAAACATGAAAATCAAAGATAAAATTATTTGCCCTGGCTGGTAGCACAGTGGATAAAGTGCCGGCCTGTGAACCCAAAGGTCACAGGTTCGATTCCCCAGCCAGGGCACATAACCAGGTTGCAAACCAGGTCTCCAGTCAGATCTGTGGCTGGAGGCAGGTGAAAGGCAACCATACATTGATGTCTCTCTCCCTCTCTGCCTCTTTCCCTTTCCCTCTTTCTAAAATAATGAAATAAAATCTTTAAAAAAAAAGATAAAATTATTTAAAATTTCAAGACAGTGTCTGCAGAGCATTAAACCAAAAGTGGGCCCTATTCTGAGCATCAGCCCCATGTGACTTCGCTGACTCCATAGGGCCCTTGAAACTGGCCCTGATTTTGACACAAAAAGTTAATGTAATTTTAGGTCGTTCAGGATCTAAATGCTTCTTTTGATGTTTTGAGAAATAACAAGAGCAAAAAAGAAATGACATATTCTCTATTAAAATAGATTTGGTGGGGGGAGGGTTACATTGGTTGTTTCAAGCTTTCCAATTTTCTCCTTGGTTGATACACACAGAAATATTAAAATGCATAAGTTATATTTACAATGGATGGGATAATGGAGGTATAATGTTTATAACATGTATTTCTTCAAATTATTCAGATGCCATGATGTTTTAAAACCTGTTAAAGCTTTATATGGGAACACTTGTCTATTTCTATTGACAGCCAGTGCTCTTTATTCTTTCTTATTCAGATCAACTTCCCTCTACAACCAAAAAAAAATTTTAAAGTTGTCAAAATAATATTTCCTTCATAATATCTACCACAAGCATTTATGCTCCCATATATAAATTAACATAAGCCTCTGAGGAGGACTCTTATAGCCAAAGTGTCATTGCATGGATAGTATTACTAACAGACTCAAAGCAAAGTGAGCACTGCATGTAGTTAGCTCAAAAATAAAATCAAAGAACATGAAGTAAAACCTGTTACAAACAACAAGCAAGAAGCAATGTATATTTTCTCAGATTCAATCCAATTACTTTGTTGTCCCAGAATTTTTTAGTTTCATTTCCTTATAACTGTTTGCTTATAGTCATTTGGTAGCAGCATATTTCTGTTCACTTTTATCCAACAAAGGCTGCAAATATGCCCTTCACTAGACCCAGTCTATTAAGTTTGAAATGCCTAAAGCCAAAACTGATGGAAGAAGAAAATGTTTTTCAATTGGCACTCCAAAGGGCAGGAATAAGCTATCTGCTTCAGGAAAGATTCACAACCACAATATTCTTGCAGAAAACATTAAGCTTTCTTTAAAAAGAAATAGTTTTAGAATAAAATAGGGAAAACTAATTTCTCAAAATATTTGATGTGGGGTCTTCATATGCTGTATATACACACAACAGTTATGCTTATATAAATTCTGGCCCCAGACTGTTATTCATATTGGATATTTTTATTTCATTATCCTAATATATATTGGCTGATAAACCTCCACTTTATTCAGAGATAGATAAGTTTCCCTTGGAGACTGTTATCCCTACTGTCAAGAACTGAATGAAAAGTTAGCTACCATTTCCATAATTAATATTAATGCTTATAAGTTCTATAAAGATACAATTTATCTAACTCTAATCCATACACATACACACACACACACACACACACACACACAGATTGTGCACAGTCAATTGGCAAAATTTTAGTAAAATAAACAACATACCACAAAAGTGTTATATTTTGAAATAAGTTTGTTCTTATATATAAATACATAAACATAGTCATTATTTTAAATGGTTCCAAAAGTCTCCATTTGCTGCAATAATAGACTTGATTCAACTTTGGAATCTTGAGCACACTTTAAGTAACTTTCCTTTATCTGTGGACATCATAATATCTTTTTTCTTTCTTTTTCTTTTTTAAATTTTTATTGTTGTTGTATTACATCCATCCCCTTTTTTCTCCCCTCTATCCCCTTCCCCACCCACCCACTCCCCTCCAAAGTCAATCCCACTTGTTGTCCATGCCCAAGGTTCTTCCATACTAGTTCCTTGACTAAACTGCTCCCCTTCTTTGCCTCCTCCTCCCTGCTAACCCCTGCCCACTGAAGGTCTGTTCATTGTATTCATGTATCTGTTTCTGTTTTGCTTGTTTGTTTTGTTCATTATGGGCATCATAATTTCAATCTTAGCTTTAACAGCCTCTTTATTGGAATGAGGTTGTTTATTAACTTCTCTCTCACAAACCACTGCATACATAATAGTCTAAAGTATTTGCATCTGGTGAACTAGGCAGCCAGATTTCCTTTGGCCAGAATTCAGAAATATTGACACTGAGAAATTCTCATACCTTTTTGGCATTATGTGCTGGTGCACTGTCTTGTTGGAAGATAAAATGACATCCATTTGTGACTTGCTCCATCCATGGTACAACTACTACTCTCAAAATGTCAAGGTAAACATCCTGGATCTTCATTGATGCTCTTCTGGATTCGGTGTACAATATCTGGACTTGTGTGACCCTTGCATACCTTATGTGTTTTCCTTGTTGGTGTGGTAACATCAGGATCAGCATCATACACCTTCACATTGTAAACTGTACATAGAGTGATGTTATTGAAGTCCACAATTTTCTTAACAGTTCACCCTGCACGCAGTCCAAAACTTATGGTTGCTCTAACATTGTATTCCATCAACATGATGGTTGCTCTCAGAGTTTAATACTTTATATCTGAAACATTGATATTAAATCATAACCTTAGAAACAAAATGTTTTGAAATTAATAAGAAGCATGTGAAATAAGGAGATGAAAAGTTATTGCCAATTGATCACATGCACCCTGTATAATGCCTAGAATACTTTTTCATGCCCTGTGAAATACTGTTCTTAAAACTAAGTTACTGGCACTACATTTGCTGCAACTGTATTATTCCACATTTTATTGGTAAATAAGTGGAGACTTTGTGCTTCTCATCCAAATTAGGGTTGTCTAAAGCAAGGGCTACCCCATTACAAAGCTGAGCAGGTGTCTATATATCTAACGTTATTTGCTTTCTACTTTCAAGGGTTTCAACTCCGTCATCTATGTTTCCACCATTGCAATTTCTTATCTTGGATCTTGAAGATCTTTTGGTATTCAAGACCCTCTATTAAATTTATATACGAGGTCTGTCCAAAAAGTATCAAGCCAAAGTCAATGTAAAAAAAACAGTTTGCATAGCCTATACTTTTAGGACAGACCTCATACACATCCATGACCCTTCAACATTTCATATTATAATTGCATGCTAATGCTCTTTAATTCTCTATATTTTATATATAGTGCTATTTAGATATTGTTGATGATTTAGCCGGAATAATAACCAAACACTCAAAATAAATCATCCCAGACTTGAGGAGTGTTGAAGTAATCTGTGGTGGTGGTGATGGTAGTGGGGGCTCTTGAAAAAGAAACTACAAATGTACTAAAGATAGATATGTTAATTAACCTGATTGTGGTAGTGATTTCACAATGTATACATACATCAAGTGATTGATTATATATCTTAAATAGGTACAATTTTGTCAATTATACTTCATTAAAGCTGAAAAGTTTTAATTAAGCCACCAACTGAAAAGTAATTCTACACAACGTTCATTAAAATTACAAGAAATATTTGTAGCCCAGATTGTATCAAGCACTATATGATTATATTACTTGCCCTTTTCTTCTACAACATATTACACCTGATTAAGGAAACAAATAAATATGAGGCAATGATTGCTGTTATTGTCTTATCACTGAGTTGAAGGGCATCTACAAATTGACTCTGCTTGTTCTTATGTTTTCTAATTTGCTATGTGCCAGCTCCTCAATCACAGGGCAACAGAATTTTTTAGATGAAAGAGACCAGAGGAATTGTTTCCTACATTTTTTATCTTTAGCAATTTATAAAGACATCCTACCTTCCTCATATTTGCACTAATAGTCTAAAACAGGTGCTCATCAGACTTCACAGAAATAGAAAAAAAATACTTCAAAAATTTATATGGAGCCAAAGCACCCACAAATAGTCACCACAATCTTGAGAAAGAAGAATAAGGTAGGAGGAATCACAATACCAGACTTCAAACAATACTACAAGGCTACTGTCATCAAAACAGCATGGTACTGGCATAAGAATAGACATATAGATCAATGGAACAGAATAGAGAGCCCAGAAATTAACCCAGGACTCTATGGTCAACTAATATTTGACAAAGTGGGAAGGAATATCAAATGGAGTAAAAACAGTCTCTTCAACAAATGGTGTGGGGAGAACTGGACAGCAACATGCAAAAAGATAAAACTAGACCACCAACTTACATCGTACACCAAAATAAACTCAAGGTGGATAAAGGATTTAAACATAAGCAGTGCCACCATAAAGGTCCTGGAGAAAAATACAGGCAGTAAACTTTTGGATATCCTACGCAAAAAATATGTTTACTGATACTTCACCAAGGGCAAAGGAAATAAAAGAACAAATATACAAATGGGACTATATAAAATTGAAAAGTTTCTGTTCAGCTAAAGAAAATATCAACAAAATTCAAAGGGCACCAACTGTATGGGAAAACATAATTGCCAATGATACCTCAGACAAGGGTCTGATCTCCAAAATACATAAACAACTAATGCAACTCAACACCAGGGAGACAGACAGCCAAATCAAAAAATGGGCAAAGGACCTGAACAGACAACTCACTGAGGAAGAGATACAAAGGGCCTGGAGGCATATGAAAGAATGCTCAACATCACTAGTCATCAGAGAGATGCAAATTAAAACTACAATAAGATACCTCCTCACACCTGTCAGAATGGCAATCATCAGCAAATCAGCAGACAACAAGTGTTGGCGAGGATGTGGGGCAAAGGGAACCCTCCTACACTGTTGGTGGGAATGTAGGCTGGTGCAGGCACTGTGGAAAACAGTATGGGGTTTCCTTAAAAAACTAAAAATGGAACTGCCTTTTGATCCTGGGATTCCACTACTTGGGCTATACCCAAAGAATCCTGAAACACCAATTCATAAGAACCTATGCACACCTATGTTCATAGCTGCACCATTTACAATAGCCAAGTGCTGGAAACAGCCTAAATGCCCATCAGTGGATGATTGGATCAAAAACTTTGGTACATTTACACAATGGAATACTATATAGCAGAAAGAAAGAAGGAACTTGTACCCTTTGCAACAACATGAATGGAACTGGAGAGCATTATGCTTAGTGAAATAAGCCAGTCAGTGAAGGACAAATGTCATATGATCTCACCCATTACAGGACAATAATGAGCAAAACTAACAACAAGCAATACAGAACCAAGTATATGAATACAAGGAATAGGCCTTCAGTGGTCAGGAGGAAAGGGGTAGGTGGAAGTGGGGAGGCAGAGGCAAGAAAGGGGAGCATCTTAGACAAGAACCTAGTATAAAGGAACCAGGGACATGGACAACAGGTGGAATTGACTTTCTGGGGAATGGGTGGGTGGGGAGGGTGACAGAGGGGAGCAAAAAGGGGATGGATGTAATACAACAACAATAAATTTTTTTTTAAGTACTGGAAAAAAATAAAAAATAAATAAAACAGGTGCTCATGAACTAAGCATATCCTATAGTATTAATATTACTATAAGATTGTTATAAATAAATAGCTATCCATAGCATAAGTAGCTCAGATGTCTAATATTATGAAATATTGCAAGATAACCTTTACTATAGGTTTCATTTATTCATTAGGTTTAAGTTGCAATAATTTTCATAAGAACAATTTTTATTTAATTTTTATTGATTGCTCAGTAGGTGCTAGATAGAAAAAAAAAGAAAAAAACCTAAAGCCCTAATGTTCAAGCCAAATACAATTTAATGGTAAATATGGATACATAAAGAAATAAGAGGTTCCCATTATAATAGCAGCATCAACCTCATCAAAATAACTACTTAACAGAACAACCAGAGTGGAGTGATTTTAGAAAAGTCTTAAACATGAACCAAAAAAGGCCCTTTGTACGGAAAAGCACTGGAAATGGCTTAAGTAGACCCACAATTTGGGTGGGGAGGGGTCTCAGGAAATCACCAGGATGGGCTGAACAGAGACTTATACAACAACTGCCTGCCAGATCTAGGTGGGGAGTATTATGAAATGTCCTTCTTTGTCTCTTTTAATGGAGTTTATCATAAATTCTATTTTGTCTGAAATAAGTAATGCTACCCAGGCCTATTTTTCAGGTCTATTTGCTTGATATATATTTTTCCATCCCTTCACTTTCAATCTGTGTTGATCTTTTTTCTGAGATGAGTCTCTTGAAGACAGCATATATGTGGGTCATGTTTTCTTATCCATTCAGCTACCCTATGTCTTTTGATTGGTGCATTTAATCCAGTTATGTTTAAGATTATTGTTGATAGATACTTATTCAATGCCATTTTCCCCCTTTGTACCCAAATTCCTCTCCATCTCTCTCTGTTTCTTCCTCTTTTTAAAGTAGACCTATTTTTTTTTAATTTTATTGTTGTTGTATTACATCCATCCCCTTTTTGCTCCCCTCCGTCCCCCTCCCCACCCACCCATTCCCCCCAAAGTCAATCCCACCTGCTGTCCATATATTAGGTTCTTGTCCAAGCTGCTCCCCTTTCCTGCCTCTGCCTCCCCCCTTACCCCCAACACCCCTCCCCCTAACCACCAAAGGCCCACTCATTGTATTAATATATTTGGTTCTGTTTTGCTTGTTGTTAGTTGTGCTCATTATTGTCCTGCAATGGGTGAGATCATATGATATTTGTCCTTCACTGACTGACCCTTTAGCATCCCTGGCAATGCTGGTTTGATGGAAATGTATTCTTTTAGCCTTTTTTTTTTCCTCTGGGAAACTCCTTATTTCACCTTCCATTTTTAATGTGAGCCTTGCTTGGTATAGTATTCTTGGTCACTGGCCTTTGTTTTCCATTACGTAGAATATTTTTTCTTCCATTCCCTACAGGCTTGTATTGTTTCTGATGAATAATCATTTGATAACCTTATTGGAGCCCCCTTATATGTTATTTGCTGTTTCTCTCTGATGCTTTTAGGATTCTCTTCTTTTCTTTTAAATTTGCCATTTTAGCTACATTATGTCTTGGAGTGGGTCTATTTGGGTTGATCTTCATTGGGACCCTCTGTGCTTCCTGAACTTGGGTAACATTTTTTATTCATCAAGTTAGGGAAGTTTTCTATCATTACTTTTTTGAACAAGTTTTCCATGCCTTGTGTCTCTTCTCCTTCTGGTATCCCTTTGATATGGGTATTATTGCTTTTAATGTTGTCCTGTAGCTCTCTTAAAACCTCTTCATTCTTTTTCTGTCTATTTTCATTATGTTGCACTATCATGGAAATTTTTTTTTTTTTTATGTTATCCTGCAGCTCTCTGATGTGATCCTTTGGTTCCTCTAGCTGTCTGTTGATTCCTTCTACTGCATTCTTCAATGTGGACATTGTATTCTTCGTCTCCTCCTGGCTCTTCTTGAGAGTTTCTTTTTCATATATCTTTTTAATGCTGGTGTAGTTATCAGTAAGTTCCTGTAGCTTCCCTGGATTCTTCATATTCCCCCTGGAGTTATTTGTAATTTTCTTTGAGCTGGCTGAGCTCATTAAGCTTCTCTATCATTATTTTGAATTCCATATCTGATAGTTTACTTACCTTTGTTTCATTTGGCAATCTTTCTGGGCATTCCTCTTTTCCTTTTGGTGATGAACTGTTTTTTATTTTCTCCCCATTTTTAGGTTTCTCTTCTTCTTTGCTTTTACTTTATATATAGGCTTTTTTGAGTTCCTGTCTTTGTGCTGTAACCCTCTGTCACATAGAGGTGCACTAGCTTTACTTCCTGGATTCACCTCTGGTGAGGTCTGATCATTCCACAGCCTGGGCCTAGTCAGCTCCTTGAAGCCAACCAGAGACCCACTGTTTTTGTCTGTGCCCTTCAGTTTTTAATTCAATTGATCTGTGTTTAGTTAGCAGTTGTATGTACCACTGAGCAGTACCAATTAGCTTTTTTGTAAACCAATCAATTTGTGATCAGTGGTCACCTTAGTCACCACTGGGCAGGGCCAGTTAATTATTTTGTAATCCAATCAGACTATGATCAGCTGCCATGCTCTGGCACCTCTAGGCTTTATAGATTGATTCAGTTGTAATCCTATCTATCTATGATCCACAATCAGGCTCAAATGCAGCTTGGTGGGACTGATTCAGTTGTAAGTCAGTGAATCTGTGATCAGCTACCAGACTCAGTCCCCACTGGCCTAAACAACAAGATTCAATTGTAATCCAATTAGTCTGTGATCAGCTGCCAGGCTCAGATGCCTCTGAGCAGGACACATTCATTCAGCTGCCAGGCTCAGATTCAGCTTGGTAGGATAGTTGCAACAAGAAACTGTAAATCAAAGAATCTGTGATCAGTGGCAAGGCCCGGGTGCATCTGGATGAGACTGACTAATTCAGTTGCAAACCACTGACTCCACAATCAGCCACCAGGCTCTTATGCCACTGGGCAGGACTGACTGAATGACCCAGCTCTAAATTAGTATGTAATCAGCTGCCAGGCTCAGGAGCTGCTGGAAAGAGAAATACCACTTCAATTGCAAACTACTATATCTGTACTCAGCCTCCATGCTCACACATGGCAGGGCTAGAGAGATTTATTCATATGTAAATCAATGAATTGTGACTGGGCTCCAGGCTCAGGCACCACTGGGCAGGGCAGATTGCTTCCATTGGGTGGGGCTATGAGGACCCCTCATACAGAATCCACTTGGCACAGCGTAGTCCTCCTGAGGTATGGGCAATGAATCAGCACCAAGATCCCCACAGCTGCTTCCCCACTTCTCTCCTCCAAGCCACTGACACAGGAGCCCAGGGTAAGTGGGTGCCAATGTATTTTCGTTTGTGGTCACCTTAGTAGTTCTCTGTCTCTGGCATTCTCTTAGGCTAGTAAATCTTGTGGTTTTCTGCTCTTCTCAGTTATACGATGTTTTACTCTCTGCTATGTTGCTGGAGACTGGGAAACCCAGTTTGGGGACCAGAACCCACCCTTCTCAGGTGATAAAGAGGTCTCTTCTGTTCTATTTGTGGTTATAAGGGTTCTTTCCAGCTGGTGTTCTGTTGGTAATTGCAGGTGATTTATTCCCAATTAAATTTAATTCCAGATGGGTCCTGGAAAGAGATTGGTGTAGCTCCATTTACTCCTCTGCCATCTTGGTTCCCCTACCTAATTTTATTATTTTCCCCTCCCATTTGACTTAATTTATTTCATAGATTAAAAAATATATATTTGAAAAACATTGTTCTTATTAAAATACAATCACCTTAATTTCTTCTTTCTAGGAAATCTAATTTGATAAATACAGACATAAATAGTTTACTACCTCAATATCTAGTTAGTAAAAAACATGCTTCCTTGTACTATAATGAGATGCAGGTCTCACAGGAAAAGACTCTCCAAAGCTAAATGAAAGAAACTTGAGAAGCACAGGTGTTTTTGTTTGTTTCTGTGTTTCACCTGCCATATATTTTGAAATTAATTTCTGGAAGCTTGTATAACACATTTAAAATTAGTATTTTTCTGCTTTCATTAAGATCCAATATTATACATTCTGGGTCAAGACTCTAATGTTGTGCCTCTGCTTCTTAAAAATTTGGATTTAGGGCCGGGGGCGAAGGGGACAGAGGGGAATAAAAAGGGGATGGATATAATACAACAACAATAAAATTAAATTTAAAAACTCGGATTTAATTTCACCAAATTTCAATATTAGAATATACAATTAAACAAAGCCAGGTATTGCTATACTTAAATACTATTACATTTCTGATAGCCTACAAATAACTGTGAATACTATAGAATCATGCATATTTAAACTAGAATAAAAAAATTTAATGTGTATGTGTCCTAACATGCTCAAGGATAAGTTTAAAAAAAACACATTTTAAATGTTGTCCTACTTACTACAACATCAGAAGCATATATTAAATATATTCAATGAATAATAGACTCAGTGGACTAATAAGCTCTCACAAAAAGAGAAGAGTAAAAGAAACAGTCAACATCTCAGAAATAGATAATACTTCCTATTCTAAATAAGCACAAATAATTAAATATTTCTGATAAAAGGTACTGTAGCTATCTATGTCATGGTAACTCAGGTCCTGAAATCATGATAATAAACCCTATAATCTCATTTAGTTTGCAAATAAATATGATCTAAAGGGTGATAGTAATAAAGATTATTTTGGTGTTAGATTAAATACTAGTAGACTTTATTGAGAACATTTATTTTTTAATTTTTAAAATCTTGATTGTTTTTGTTACATATATTTTTCTGATCAATAATACAGTTAGTCATAAAGTTCCTAGATACATTTTAAGTAGTCAGAACTTTCCTAAATTATTCCAATGATAATTCACTTGACCATAATATACATACATTTTAATATATAGCAATTATTATTAATTATTAATATATAGCAATAATTAATAATCAGTTATTAATATATAGCAATTACTTCTTTCTGGCCTATTTCAAATGTCCCTTTCTCTCAAGCTGTCTTATAGGCACAAAAAAAATCATTATCCATTCATTTGTTCATTGTTCATTGTCTTGTTTGATATGAGCTCTGCACAGAGGTATCCAGCTATGTAATATGAAAAATAGAGACATTTATTGAAGAAGATAAAAGATACAAGATACAAGAAACATTGTACATAGGATAACGATGGCTCACTCTCCTCCAATGTGGCATCTTGGGACTTCACACAGTTCTCCCAATTAACATCAGCAGTCCTAATTGTATTTTCCTGAATCTCATCAACAGTCTGAAAGCTCTTTCTTTTCAAAGGTGGTTTTAGTTTTGGGAAAAGGCAGAAGTTGAAGGATGCCAAATCTGGGCTATGAGGTGGCTAAGTCACCTGGGTGACCTGATGTTTTACAGAAAAACTCTGCACAAGGCATGATACATGAGTGGCTATGTTTTCATGATGAAGCTGCCAATCACCAGTTGCCCATAGCTACAGTATTCTGAATCATCCAAATAGCTTCCATGGAGGAAACTATTTTGCTTAATGCAAAATTTGATGCATATTTAATGGTCTAGTTTATGCTTAATCATTTTGAATGTAACATCCCATGGTACACATGCTCACTCAATTGTGTCTACTGCCTCTCATGACCAGTAAATGAAGTCATCATTGTTCACACATGCACATTCCAGTCCACTCTCCTTGGCTGCCAGGTTACATTGATGTAATGCAAACCATTCTTGTTATGTTAATAATAGCTGGACTTTTTCCGGACAGACCTTATAAACTCAAACAAGAACAACTTATATTCACTTACTTTTTCATTTATCTGTTAATTTGCTCTTTCATTTATATTTTAAAAAAATGCAATAAATTACAGAACTTGACATGGCATTCTGACATAATCTTCTGTTACTGTCACAGAAGTCAAGACTGGAAACCAAGGAGTCGTGATGCAATAGGATAGCATGATGCATTGGGGCAGGATGATGCAATGAGGTGGTATGATGCTGCATTGTCATAATTTTTGGGCATCTGCCCAAATGCCCTTCTGCATTCCTGAAGATCCTCTACTCCCATTCCTTCCCTTCATGATCCTTAGCCTAGCTCATCGGGTCATAGTCTTGCTCCTGATTTGTCTGCTCTTTCATAAAAATAATTTCATATCAAGCTGCTTTATGTTAGAATACTGAAACTGTTCATTATGCTGTAAGAAAAGCTCATTCTTCAGAGAAGGCAGAATTGACAACCTGTATGAATACCTCATAACTATTGTGCTGACGTTGGGCTTCTGAAGACTTCCTTAACAATTTCATTAAATAATAATGTCATTTGCAGTCTCACAGCTTTATTTTGAGAAATGTAATATTTGTAGAGCAACTAGTATTGAAAATCTACTTTATATTATAGGTTTAATCATGCTTTTTTCAGGAATCATTTTTTTTTTTTTGTAAAGAAAAGAACAAAATGTGTCATAAATAAAAACAGACCTTGGGAATGGCTACAGTTCTCTGGCTGGATTGTTTCAGTTGGCTACATGAGCACTGAACAGACAACAGGTTGTTCACCCTTTCTCTCTTCTTCCACTAACTTACTTTGCCATCCCTTCCCTTTCCTCTGTAAGACAAATGACCCTTGATCTCTTTAAGTGTATTACCTTCAGGCTCAAAAGTTATAAATTTTGTCAGTGGCACCTAATGTAAAATATATCTTCAGACTTACTTTAAGACTCTTGTGTGCTCACCAATGCAGGTGTCATTCTCACTGCTTCCCCAAAGGTCCTTTAGGTTCTCACCAAACTGCACTGCTCACCATTCTCTGAACTCCACTGCCATGTCTGCCTCTGCTTTGCCCAGGTCTTACCCACAGCAGGTAGTATCAACACTAGTTCAGCACCACTCAAGGAAAACCTACCTGTTCTTTGTGTCTGGAATTTGTCAGTTTCATAGTTTCAATCACTTTCAGTGTTTATTGGTAGTTTTGAATTAAGAAGTTTGTTAATGTTATATAGAACAACTTACTTCACATCAGGGATAAAATAAGTAATGTTCAGACCCTTAAAGATTCTAACAGCTCTGGCTGGTGGCTCAGTGGATGGGTGGTGGCCTGTGAAACCAATTCAATTCCATCAGGGCACATAACCAGATTTCAAGCCAGGTCTCCAGCCAGGTCTGTAGCTGGAGGCAGGTGAAAGGCAACCATACATGGATGTTTCTCTTCCTCTCTGCCTCTCTCCTTTCCTCTCTCTCTAAAAATAATAAAAATTTAAAAACCTTTAAAAATTATTTAAAAATAAAATAAAATGCATGAGTTAGAGAAAAAAGATTTCTCTCTCCTAAATCCTATAGAATTTTTAGAAAACCCACAAATGTTCAAAACATACTTGTGCATATTGTTTAGTTCCTGTTATGGCCTAAATTGCATCCCACCAAAATTCCTATGTTGAATTCCTAGCCCCCAGAATTACTATATTTGGAGATAGGGTCTGTAAAGTGATAATTAAGGTTAAATGAGATCATAAGGGTGGAGTCTTAGTCCACTAGAATGGTTGTCCTTATAAGATAAGGAAGACACACAAGAGTGTGCATACAGAGGGAAAAGTCCACGTGATGACACAGCAAGAAAGTGGCCATCTGCAAGGCAAGGAGAAAGACCTCAGGAGAACCTAACATTCCTGATATCTTGATTTTAGATTTCTATCCTGAAGAACTGTAAGAAAATAAATTTCTGTCTTTTAATACACTTACTTTGTGTGGTATATTGTTATGGTCACCCTCACAAACTACTCCCCTACAAAATTAAAAGCTTCTTAACTAATATTGTCTTTGAATCTCCCAGTGTTCTGGGAATTTGGTTTAATAAATATACAATAACAGAATAATATCACTGATAACAACTTTACATGTGCACACACATGAGGGGGACCCTGGCCTGCAGTAAAATCCCCGATGTCACAGATAAAATAAAACCATCTCAAATAGCTCTATGTAAGGGGAAAGAAGGTCTGGCCAGTGGCTCAAGACCAAAGGCCTAGTTCTTTGTTCCCAAAGCTCTTTCATTTTGAAAGGGGTAAACTTGGAGGCAAGTAGCTTGTCAATCAATGCTAATCAATGCTAATTACAGGGAAATGGAAAAACAAGTGAAGGAGCCGGGAGATCTCACTCAGGTCAGGATGTGCATTCAAATTTTAAAAACTTTTGCAGTTGATCCAACAAAGGATTAGATGAGATGAGAGAACAGGCCAGGCTTCATAGTAACTAAAGTATTTTCCCATGACCCGATCCCTCACCCCAAGGGCCACTGGTTTTACATGGAAACATGTAAGTACCCAGCATTCCCGGTCTTCTCATTGGGACTTACCGGTTTAGCCTGGCCCATACTGGACTCCAAGTTTCTATGTTTCTCCCAGGTAGACCCCAACACGCGCGCGCACACACACACACACACACATACATATCCTTTTAGGTCATCCACTAAGTCATAATTTTTCTTCTTATTTCCCTCAAAGTCTGCTTATTTATAATCACTTTACTTAAAAATATTCTCTAAACTGAAAATATATACCTTTCAAAATCTGAATATCAATTTATCTAGTTGAATTTCATATATATATATATATATATATATATATATATATATATAATAAAGATTTTATTATTTTTAGAGAGAGGGGAAGGGAGAGAAACATCAGCCATCAATGTATGATTTCCTCTCACCTGCCTCCAGCTATGGACCTTGCTGGAGACCTGGCTGGAGACCTGGCTGGAGACCTGGCTGGAGACTGGCTATGTGCCCTGGCTGAGGAATCGAACCAGTGACCTTTGGGTTTGCAGGCCAGCACCTTATCCACTGTGCCATCAGCCAGGGCTCATCCTTCTTTATATTTTATAAGGAGGTATAGGTGACCCACAGAATGCCATGCTTGTTCAGATAATTAATAAATATCATTTAACTATAAATATAATATGAATCTTTTTGAAGCATGTCTCCTTGTGAAGTTATTTATTTTAAACAAGTCATTTTTAAGTGATAGTAAATAAAAATTCATACAGTATCAACTAGGACAAATAGAAATAATTGGTCACAGATTAAAATGTGTTTATATTATTGCAATTGCATTATCTTTGAAGCAGAACTGATTGAGTGGAGCAATTTAGAAAAATTATGACTACTGAAATCTAGGAATTTTATGACTTTTATACATCAGAAAAAAATTACATGTAAAATTTAACTAAAAAGAAGTCAAAATTTTAAAAGGACATAAATGTTGCCAGACAAGTCTACCATTGTAAGCAATCTAACATCATAATATTTCTCATTACCTTCATCTCATAGGTAATATTTATTTTTTAAATGAATGAGATTACATGGCCTGTAATCATAGTTTTAGGACTTGAAGTACAATGAACAATATGATGTGTAATATAATTCTGTGGAGTCCAAAGATTTTCTCCATGCATTAGTTTCTGCCCCTTTTTAAAATCATTATCTATAACTATTCTGCAGCATACTCATTTATGTGAAATATTTGGTGGGGATACATTCTACTTAATTTTCACTGGGTCAAAAGCTTTCTGAACTGATTGGCTTAACTAGTTTTAAAATGGTAACAAAACAAAACAAATTTTTAAAAACCCTCTGTATCCTCATTATTTCAGCAATCCAATTTAACCTCTGACAAAAAGATTCAGGTTATATTTAAAAAAACAGTAGTGTCACCCTGGCTGATGGCACAGTGGATAAAGCACAGGATTGTGAACCCAAGGGTTGCTGGCTCAATTCCCAGCCAGGGCACATAACCAGGTTGCAAGCCAGGTATCCAGCCACGTCCATAGCTGGAGGCAGGTGAAAGGCAACCATACATTGATATTTCTCTCTCTCTCTGCCTCTCTCCCTTCCCTCTCTCCAAAAATAATAAATAAAATATTTTAAAAAATAAACAAAACAGTAGTGTCTTTTTCATATGTGCTCTGCCTTTTCTCAATTTTAGAAAATATCCCCACATTGAATTACTCTACATTAATTTTAATAGGCATCCTCTACAGAGCAATATGAATATTATTGGAAAATGTATGACATAATTTTTTGCCCATGAAATGTTATAGAAAATTGCACATTTGATATTGACATGTGTCCCATCAATAATAGTGTTTTTATATTTTATTTGTAGCTATTGATCTCATCAGCATAATGAAAAATTGATTGTACAAAGTGCACCATTTCTTAAGTATAATTTTCAATGTCAAATTATTTTTATCTATACTTACCAGTTTACATATTTATATTCTTATATGCTTATTCACAAAACTCTGCCACAACAAATTAGATATGACAAGAATCTTCTGAGTCAATAGAAACCATGTTTCTTTCACCAAATTATAATTCAAAATTAAATACAGGTTTCAGTTTTTTCATTATAAAGAAAATTAACATCTTGATATATAGTACCACCTTCCTATGAAATTTAATAGTTTGAACTGAGGTATTATATTTTCTGAAGATATGAGCACATATACCCACACAGGCACACACAAACACAGAAAAAAATTATAAATCCAGAAATCCATGCACTTCTTCTACTCCACAACACATTATAAATAAGATGCCTGTTTTTTGTTATCACTTGAGACCTTATTATTTTAGAGAGTGCATTCAACTAGGAAAACCTACAGGTATAAGGTCTGACAAAACCTAAAAGGGATACCATCTCTGCTCCTCATCGATGATCCCTAAGTCCAATATCAGAGACATAGAATTAATTAGGTCAAAATCCACAAATCTAAACAAAATCCACACACTTTCTACCCATAGTAAATAATACTCCTATAGTCTTCCAAGAAACAAAGAGTCTAGAACATGATAAAAAGTCATTTCATTTATTAATTTATTCTTTTTATGTTACTTTAAACTGAAACCATTTATTTAAAAGTTTCCAGTTTTTCTTATATATAAATTTTAAAACATAAATATATTATTTATATAAATAATATATATAAATAATAATATATAATTATAAAATATATATATTATAAAAATAATATATATATATTTATTAATAAAATATATTAATCTGATAAAAGAATATACAAAACATGTATTCCCCAATGAACAAATTCCCAGCATGTACATACGTGCAGTGGGATGGTGACATGCCATACAAAGATTGTGATCAGCCTCTGAATTCAGTCACCAATAACTGATAATTCAGTTTAGAAAATAATTTTGCCTTTTTAACCTTTCCTTAAGTTTACAACTTCCTTGATTCAATGACACCTATTTTTCAGTGGAGTTGGTAGGACTACAGTATTATTCTTAAAAAAAAAAAAAAAAAAGCACATTTTTTGAGATCTAACTCATATACCATAAAATATACCACTATTATTATACAAGTCTATGGGGTGGTTTTTATGCTCACAGAATTGTGTGACCATCACTGAAATTTAATTTTAGAACATTTTCATCATTGTTAAAAATAATTTCATGCCCGTTTTCAGTTATTTCTATTTTTCTCCCTCTGGCAAACCACTGAATTACTATCTCCATGGATTTGCCTGTTCATATATATATTCATATATATATATGATATATATATATATGAATATATATATGGAATTATACCATACATGTTCTGTGTTGGCTTCTTTTATTAATGTAGTGATTTCAAGGTTCATCTATATTTAGCATAAAATAACTTATTTCTATGATACAGTAACATTTCATTATAAGAATATACTGCATTTTGTTTATTCATTTACCAGTTTTGGCTATTAGGAATAAGGCTGTGATGAGTATCAGTTTATGTGAGGAGATATGTTTCTATTTATTTTAGGTATTTATCTAGAGATGAAATTGCTGGATTATATAGTAACTCTAATGTTTAACATTTTGAGGAACTACAACTTATTTCCAAGATATTGCACCATTTTACATCTCCTTCAGCAGTGTTTGAAGGCTCCAGTTTCTTCAACTGTTTCCAATAATAATTGTTACTGTCTTCTTTTTTTATTATAACCAGGCTGGTTAATATGAAATTGTATATTGCAACTTTGATTTGCATTTCCTGAAAAAAATAATGTTGAACATCTTTTTATCTGCTTATTTGGCCATTTGTATGTCTTCTTTGGAGAAATGCTATTAAAATCCTTTTCCATTTTTAAATTGGGTTTATGTTTTCTTATTGTAGAGTTGCAAGAGTTCTTTATAGTATATTTGGGATACAGGTTCTTATCAGATAAATAATTTTAATTTTAGTGTTGTTTTATTACATACAACCCCTTTTTCCTTCCCTCTGTCCCCTGCCCCACCCACCCACTCCCCACAAAGTCAATCCCACTTATTGTCCATGTCCATGGTTCTTCCATACTAGTTCCTTGACTAAACTGCTCCCCCTTTTTGCCTCTTTTCTTCTCCTACCTCTCCCCTCCTCTTTGCCCACTGGAGAACTATTCATTTTATTCATGTATCTGGCTCTGTTTTGCTTATTTGTTTGTTTTGTTCATTATTGTCCTAAAATGGGTGAGGTCATATGATATTTGTCCTTCACTGACTGACTTATTTCACTAAGCATAATACTCTCCAGTTCCATCCATGTTGTTGCAAAGGGTACAAGTTCCTTCTTTCTTTCTGCTGTGTGGTATTCCATTGTGTAAATGTACCAAAGTTTTTTAATCCAGTCATCCACTAATGGGCACTTAGGCTGTTCCCAGCACTTGGCTATTGTAAATAATGCTGATATGAACATAGGGGTACATAAGTTCTTATGCATTGGTGTTTCAGGATTCTTTGGGTATAGTCCTAGTAGTGGAATTGCTGGATCAAAGGGCAGATCCAGTTTTAGTTTTTTAGGGAAACTCCATACTTTTTTCCATAGTGGCTGCACCAGCCTGCATTCCCACCAGCATTGCACGAGGGTTCACTTTTCCCCACATCCTTGCCAACACTTTTGTTTATTGATTTGTTGATGATTGCCATTCTGACAGGTGTGAGGTGGTATCGTATTGTGGTTTTAACTTGCATCTCTGATAACTAGTGATGTTGAGCATTCTTTCATATGCCATTGGGACCTTTGAATGTCTTCCTCAATGAGTTGTCTGTTCAGGTCCTCTGCCTATTTTTTAATTGGGCTATTTTGTCTCCCTGGTGTTGAGTCTCATTAGTTCTTTACATATTTTGGAGATCAAACCATTTTCTGAGGTATCATTGGCAAATATGTTTTCCAATACAGTTGGTTCCCTTTTAATTTTGCTGGTGTTTTCTTTAGCTGAACAGAAACATTTCAATTTGATATAGTCTCATTTGTTGAGTTGTTCTTTTATTTCCTTTGCCCTTGGTGTAGTATCGGTAAACATATTTCTGCATAGGAAATATAAAATTTTACTGCCTATATTTTTCTCCAGGACCTTTATGGTGGCACTGCTTATGTTTAAGTCCTTTATCCATCTTGAGTTTATTCTGGTGTATGGTTTAAGTTGCTGGTCTAGTTTTGCCTTTTTTCATGTCACTGTCCAGTTCTCCCAACACCATTTGTTGAAAAGACTGTTTTTACTCCATCTTATGTTCCTTCCCCCTTTGTTGAATATTAACTGACCATAAAATCCTGGGTTTATTTCGGGGCTCTCTAATCTAGTCCATTGATCTATATGTCTATTCTTATGCCAGTACCACACTGATTTGATTACAATAGCCTTGTAGAATTGTTTGATGTCCTGTATTGTGATTCCTCCTACCTTGTTCTTCTTTCTCATGATTGCTGTGGCTATTCATGGGTGGTTTTGGCTCTTTATCCATGTTTAAAGTATTTTTTTTTCTATTTTGGTGAAGTATGTCATTGGCATTATAATTGGGATTCCATTATAGATTCCATCCATTGATTGCTTTGGGTAGTATGAACATTTTAATGATGTTAATTCTTCCCATTCATGAACATGGTATATGCTTCCATTTATTTGCATATTCCTTAATTTCTTTCTTCCATATTCTATATTTTCAGAGTACAGATCTTTTCCCTCCTTGGTTAAGTTTATTCCTAAGTACTTTATTTTTCTTGTTGCTATGGTAAATTGAATTTGTGTTCTAGCATCCATTATTGACATACAAAAATGCTTTTAATTTCTGAATATTGACTTTATATCAAGATATTTTGCTAAATTTGCTCAATAGTTCTATTAAGTTTTTGGCAGAGCCTATCAGGTTTTGTATATACACTAACATATCATCTACAAATAATGACAGTTTTACCTACTCCTTTCTAATTTGGATACCTTTAATTCCTTTTTGTTTACAGATAGCTAAGGCTAGAATTTCCAAAACGATGTTGAACAGAAGTGGAGAAAGTGGACAGCTTTGTTTTGTTCCTGATCTTAGGGAGAAAGATTTTAGTTTTTGCCCATTGAATATGATACTGGCTGCAGGTTTCTCATATATGGCCTTTATTATGTTGAGCTATGCTCCCTCTATTTCCATTTTGCTGAATGTTTTTATCAGAAATGGTTGCTGTACTTTATCAAATGCTATTTCAGCATCTCTTGATATGATCATATGGTTTTTATCTTTCATTTTGTTGATGTGGTGTATTACATTTATTGATTTGTGTATGTTGTACCATTCTTGCATCCCTGGGTATAAAAACCACTTGTTTATGGTGTATGATCTTTTTAATTGCTGTATTGCTGGATCTGGTTGGCCAATATTTTGTTAAGAATCTTAGCACCTATGTTCATCAGAGATATTGGCCTATAGTTTTCTTTCTTATTTGTGTCTTGACATAGTTTTGGGATTAGAATAATATTGGCCTTATAGATAAAGTTTAGGAGTCTTTCCTCTTCTTGAATTTTTTGGAATAGGTTGAGAAGGATAGGGGGTAGTTCTTCTCTAAATGCTTGGTAGAATTCACTTGTGTAGCCATCTAATCCGAGGCTCTTGTGCTTTGGGAGACTTTTTGATTACTTCTTTAATTTCACTACTTGCCATGGGCCTATGCAGGATTTCTTCTACTTTGTTCAGTTTTGGTAGATTGGACATTTCCAGAAATTTGTATATTTCACCCAGGTTGTCATATTTCTTGTCACATTTGTAGTAATTTCTTACAATTCTTTATATTTCCGAAGTATCAGTTGTGATTTCTCCTCTGTCATTTCTGATTCTGTTTATTTGGGTCCTTCCTCTCTTTTTCTTGGTGAGTGTGGAAAAAGGCTTGTCAATTTTGTTTATTTTTTCAAAGAACCAGCTCCTGGATTTGTTGATTCTTTGAATTGTAGTTTTAGTCTCTTAGCTATTTAATTGTGCTCTGATCTTGATGATTTCCTTTCTTCTACTTGCTCTCGGCTTTGTTTGTTGTTGCTCCTCTAGTTCTTGCAGCTTATTGGTTAGGTTGTTTGTATAAGCTTCTTCTGACTTTTTTTAGGTATTCCTGTATTGCTATGAATTTTCTTCTGAGGACAGCATTTGCTGTGTCCCATAGGTTTTGGACTGTTGTGTATTCATTGCCATTTGTTTCCAGAAACATTTTTATTTCATCTTTGATGTCATTGTTTACCCCTTCCTTACTTAAAAGCATGGTATTCAATCTCCATGAGTTAGAGAGTTTTTTTTTTTTTGTTTTGTTTTGTTTTGTTTTTGTTTGTTTGTTTGTTTTCTTGAGACTGGTTTCTAGTGTCAAGCCATTTTGATCTGAGAAGATGCTTGGTATGATTTAAATTTTGCTATATTTGGGGAGGCTTGTCTTGTGACCTACTATGTGGTCTATCTTTGAGACTGTTCCATGTACATTTGAAAATAATGTGTATTTTGCTTCTTTGGGGTGAAAGGTTCTGTATATATTAGTTAGGTCCATTTCCTTTAGAGTGTTGTTCAATGCCACAACATCTTTGGTGACATTTTGTTTGGAAGATCTGTCCATTGTTGATAGTGGGGTATTAAAATCCCCTACTATTAGTGTGTTGCTGTCTATGTCATTCTTGAAGTCCTCTAAGATTTTCCTTATATATTTCAAAGCTCCTACTTGCGGTACACATATGTTTACCAGAGTTAGATCTTTTCGATGGACTGTTCCCTTATGTATTATGAAATATCCTTCTTTGTCTCTTTTTATGACCTTGGTTGTAAAATCTATTTTGTCTGAATTAAGTATTGCTCCTCCAGCCTTTTTTTCATTTCCATGGTTGATATATATTTTTCCATCCCTTCACTTTCAGCTAAATAATAACCCACAGCCTTCGGACCAACTTCCATCCCTTCACTTTCAATCTGTGTCAATCTTTTGTTCTGAGGTGGGTCTCTTGCAGACAGCATATATGTGGGTCATGTTCTCTTATCCATTCATCTACCTTATGCCTTTTGACTGCTGCATTTAATACATTTACATTTAAGTTTATTATTGATTGATACTTATTTATTGCTATTTTCCCACTTTGTACCTGTGTTTCTCTCTGTCTCTCTCTTTTTCTTCATTTTTTAAAAGCAGACCCTTTAGCATTTCTTGCAATGCTGGTTTGGTATAAATGTATTATTTTAGTGTTCTTTTGTCTGGGAAACTCCTTACTTATTCTTCCATTTTGAATGAGAACCTTGCTGGTTGGAGTATTCTTGGTTTCAGGACATTGTTTCCTGTTACTTGGAATACCTTTTGCCATTTCCTTCTGGCTTGTGTTGTTTCTGTTGAAAAATCATTTGACAACCTTATTGCAACCCCCTTATGTGTTATTTCCTATTTCTCTCTTGATGCTTTTAGGATTCTCTTTTTGTCTTTGAAATTTGCCATTTTAATTATAATGTGTTTTGGAGTGGTTGTGTTTAGGTTCTTCTTCCTTGGGACCCTCTGTGCTTCCTAACTTGAGAAACATTTTCACTTATCATGTTGGGGAAATTTTCTATCATTACTTTTTTTACTGGTTTTCCATTCCTTATTTATCTTCTCCTTCTGATATCCCTATGATATGCATATTATTATGTTTTATGTTTTCCTGTAGTTTCCTTCAAACCTCTTCATTCTTGTTCAGTCTTTTTTCATTGTGTTGCACTATCTTGGAATATTTTTCTATGTTGTCCTCCAGCACCCTGATCCAATCCTCATCTTCCTCTAGCCCACTGTTGATTCATTCTACTGTATTCTTCAATTCAGAAATTGTATTCTTCATTTCCCCTTGGCTCTTACTGATAGTTTCTAAGTCCTTTTTAATCCTGGTGTAGCTCTCAGTAAGCTCTTGTAGCTTCCCTGGAGTTGTTTGTAGTTCCCCTGGAGTTGTTTATAGTTTTCTTTGAGGAGGTTGAGGTCGTTGAGCTTCTCTAGCACCACTATTTTGAATTCCATATCTAATAGTTTGCTTGCTTCTGTTTCATTTAGTGATCTTTCTGGGGATTCTTCCTTTCCTTTTTGTGATGGATTGATATTCACTCCCCCAACCCACCCCCCACCCCACACACACACACTTTGGGTGTCTACTGTTGCTTGATTTTGTCTTGGATTAATCTGCTTTGATTCCTCGCCTTGTAGAGCACCCTTCTGTGTTAGATTTGTGGAGTTCAGTGTTGCAGTCTTCTAGATTTCCTCAGCATGTTTCTCTTGGGGTGGCGTTTATGTGTTAACTTGGGCTGTCTGGCTGTTTTCGGATTTGTTGTATATGTTGCTCTTTTCTCTCCAGTTGTCTGAGATACGCTCCTTTTATCCCACCTCATATACTGTTTTTGAGCTGCTTGTTAGGGATTAATAGTTCATATAGTTCTGGGTGTAACACAGGTGCTTGAGATTAGCAGCAATGCATTTCCTAAGTCTGCCTCTTTTTCTTGATCAAGTCTCTGCAGTCTATAATCAAGCTGTGTGGTCTTGGAGGTACAGAGCCTATGCCTGTCACAGTCAGGGCTGATTCTGAATGCCATCCTCCCAGTAGGTTAAGCCTCCAGTAGCCTACCTGGGTTTCTACCTGCCTGTGTTTTGGGACCCTTCCTTCTTTCACTGGTTCTGTGTGAAGAACTGCAGGGTGCCTATGTGGTGTCAATGGCTACTCCTCCCCCTCCAGCTCTCTGAGGAGTTTTCTGCCTGTGATGGGCACCCGGCTCCATTGGAGAGTGGCCTGCATCTTTGTTTGCTCCTGTGATGGCTGGACCTCCCCTTGCAGTTATTGGAGGAGGTAGCGCCTATCCACAAAGAACACCTGGTTCCCCAGGAGCCCCGCAGGTCATTTGTGGGTGATGGCTGGCCCTCCACGCAATCCAGCTCTATAAGGAGGTTTTCACCACTGCCTCTGCGATGGGTGCCTGGCTTCCCAGGGGACCTGCAGCACAGTCTGATGGGGAAGGCTACCCCTCACTCTCCGGCTCTTTGAGGATGTTTTTGTTGCCTGCAATGAGCATACCAGTTGTACCAGTAGAAAGTTCCTGGTGTGCAGTTTGAAGTTTTTGTGGGAGCCTGTGAGCTGGTGTGGGTGCATGGGGTTGGGCCTCCCTTCTCCTTGGGGCTCTAAGCCACCCTCTCCCTAGGTGGTACAGCAGCACAATTTTTGGCCTTCTTACTGCTCTGGCCAGTGCACTTCCCTGCTCCCTGGCTCCTGCTCCCCCCAGGTCTCTTTTCTACTGCCTCTGGCCCCAGGAGGTGCTTCCTCTCTCTCAGCCTCCAAAGGGCAGCTCTCACACAGTCCCTCCCCTGCAGGAGTTCAATTCCTCATTTCCTCCAGAGTTTGATCTCCCTGTCCACACTTCACTGCTCAGATTTCTATTCACCAGGGAGCCTGAAGCTGTCCTCAATTAGAGGTGTCATTCTGGGCAGAGCCAACCTTGGCCCTGGCCAGCAAGTTCCGAACTGTCTCACCTGCTCCCCTGTAGGCCTCTGCAGCCTATGGGCTGTGTATCCCTGAGTCCAGATGGTTACCACTCCAATTTGCAGGGACCTGCAGACGTCTCGTGCTCCCTACTTTACCCTATCCTCCAGCTGCTCTGGCACTTGAGAATGCCATCAGCACTGCCCTCTCCTCTGTTGCCATCTTTCTGTGTCGCCTAATCTTTTTAAATATTTCCTCTGGCTGTATTGATTTTTACTTTAATTTCAGCCAAGTTTTTTAGTGCCTATACTTCAAAGTTCTATCATTGAGAATAGTAAACAAATAATGGTAAACACATAGCAAATGGAGCTGAGTCATCAGCTACACATGAAACAGGTGGTTACAAAAGAATCTCAGAGCATGTGAAATAGACGTTTGTTGCATGTACCAATACAGGCTGGATTCCTGTCATACTATGCCAATGTTCAATTACTTAGGCTTCAGAAAACTGTCAAGTGTCAAAGTCAGTAGCATGTCAACAGAAATCTGTGAAAGGGTGTAAGTAAATGAATAGTAGAAAAAAATGTGAGTATGAAAACAAGGATCTCTGGAGGGAAGCTGAAGTGCTATAGCAACTGAGTAGGAGAAAAGTAGCAGATTTGACTGAGGGGAAGTCAAAATTGTAACACTTTGTTACTGGACAGATGGGGGCCCAGAAGGTAGCTTGGAGTCAAAACAGAGCACCAAACACAGGAATAACACATGAAAGACCAGATGAGAGCAAATGCATGTTTATAGAAAGATAATTATTTCAGAA
Organism: Noctilio leporinus; assembly: GCA_004026585.1. Lineage (NCBI taxonomy): Eukaryota > Metazoa > Chordata > Mammalia > Chiroptera > Noctilionidae > Noctilio > Noctilio leporinus. The sequence continues at coordinate 33,424 of PVIW01008885.1, forward strand.
TTGGATCTAAATAAAGTTTCCTCAGCTGTGAAGGGGTCAAAGCAGCAATTATTTTTATTTTCTTTCTTTTTCTATTCCTGAGAGTGATGATCCAGGTGACAGCAGCAGCATTTTACTGTTTAAGGTTCATTGCTCTCTACAAAAATGACTGTTCCACTATGGAAGAGTGAAAACTAATCAAGAAGTCATAATTATGTGTAGGTTTGGAACTGTGATCCTATCACTTATTCATTCCTCTAGCCATCTCATAAGTGCTTAATAAATAATCTTGTGTATCTGTAACTCTGCTAAATGCTGGGGTTATAATATCAACCAAAACAAAGATCATGACCTCTAGCAGTTTACAAATCAGTGGGGTAGATTACAATTTAAAACCTAATTTCATGTAGCATAATTTTATATCCTCAATGATGTAACATTACTCTTTACTGGAGTCCAGAAGCATTAACCATTAGGAATTCCCATATCAGTTTATCTAAAAGAAGTGCATTAAAGAATATGGAGAATGAAAGAAGATAGTCCCCTTGCAAGTATGGTACATGGCTCTTTTGGTTCTCCTTGCAAATAAACACAACCTGTGCATTCAGAGACTTAGTTAGGAAGTATATATACATATTGAAGAAAGGGGTGGGAAAGAAAACACCTGTCATTATTATGGCTACTTCATTTACCATGACATGTAGAAAAGAGCTCAAACCAATTTTGAGCCAATTGCCTCAACTCTGCCACTTAGCATATGTATATTATTTAGGCAAGTAACTAAATGCCTCTGTGATTTAACATCCTCATTTACAAAGGAAATACAAATAGCACCTAGATTATAAAGCTGTCATGTGTTGAAAATGAATAAACATGTGGACTTTGAGGGAAAAAACCTACATCATAGAAATCACTCAAAACATTTTTATCTCTATTCAGATTTAGGGCCTCAACTGAAACTTTTTTCTAAGAGCAGCCAAATTGTCTTTTACTATGAAACTTGTGTGTGAAGCAAGGGGGGTTGGAAGCCATAGTGGGTCAAGTGGACCCTCTCTTTATGGACTTTTATTGCATAGTTAGCAAGGAAAAATATTTTCCATCAGTAACTTCAGGAAAGGGGCAGCTGTGTTGCTGGAGCAACTGCCAAGTGACATTTGTGGAGGAACTGTTTTCCTTTTTTCATTCCCCCAAAACGTCATGACAGCCTATTCTATCCAATTACTGTGTTTTACTTCTTCATGAAGTGTATGCTCATCTGGAATTATTTTGCTTGTTTACCTATTTTGTCTGTCTTCTCATGTGAGAGTACAAGCTCTATGAATACAGCAATATACAAGGTTAGATCCTCAGGGCCTCATGTGGCACATTACAGGTGAACAGTGAATATTTTCTGAATGAATTAATGCCCAAAGTATGCATAGATGTGCAAGGATGCTCGCTATCAGCCCACCTTCTGTTCAGGAAGAATATATGTTAACATATACTCCCAGTTTAAGACTGGATTAGGAAAACCCAGCATGCTCCTCCATCCTCTGAGTGGAGGCAAGCTGTTTCAGTTGCCCAAAAGTTGAATACACTACTCACTGAAAACAATTTTTCTGTTTTGTTTTCTTTTCTCCTGGATAGATTCATGTAACATCTGGGCCCATATATAGGCAAGCTATGTTATACTAGGAAAATGTATAACTCAGATGTTTGGATTCTACATGTATTAGTTTGAATATGCCTCTCCTTCTGTGAGAATGATATGCTTAGTGATAATGGCATTTACTAGAAAATTAACTTTACTGTTCAATGATTAAGTTCATATTGGCATTTCAACATCCAAGTGTTTTCCTTAACTTTTCTTCAGAGAAGTAAAAGTAAAATGTCAAAATCAGGTGCTTTTTTATAAAATTTCTTTTACATCAAGATTTTCCAGTTAAAAATAATAAAACATAATCTTTTCCTTTATTTTTAATTTCTGTATCACTAACAAAAAATACTAATATAAACATCCTCTTATATATGTTTGAAGATTCTCAAAATTGGATTTTTATTTGGTTTTAGATGCCTTTTATAACTGGAATAATGTAGTATTTGTCCTTCTGTGATTACCTTAATTTCCATAATGTTAAGATTCATCCACATTCCCATATTTTTAAAGGTTGAATAATATTCTGTTCTGTGTATATGCCACATTTTTCTTATCTACTCATCTTTAGATGGACATATGGCTGTTTTCATATCTTGTATACTGTGACTAGTGCTGCAATGTAGAAGCAGAGGAGAGGATGATGGGCGCTAGGAATTGGGAGCAGAGAAAATGGGCAGTTTTTATTGAATGAGTATACATTTTAAGCTATTCTAAATAAATAAGTTCCAGAGATCTGCTGTACCACATAGTACCTATAGTTGATAGTACAATATTTTATGCTTAAATAAAAAATAAAAAAAAAGAATTAGAGGGTAGATCTTATATTCAGTGTTCTTACCATAATTTTGAAAAATAAGCAAACAAACATGGGTTTTAGATTACATGAAAATTGTACCTGGCTTTTACCTTTGATCATGTTTTCACTTGGGGGATTAGTAAATATGAAAAATGCTGACTTAAATTTTGTTTAAAAATTGAAAACAAAATGCTAGGCATTGTCTTAATTATTTCTAATCTAGTTTTGCAATTCTGGGAGGTAGATGATGTTATTATTCCAATTGTATGAATATGGAAACTAAATTAAAAGAGTAAATAAACTGCCCAAGATTATACAGCTAGTAAGGTGTACAGCTGGAATTTAAATGGGTCATCTGATTATAAAATAAATATTCTTAAGCACTACATAAATTTTTTCTTAGTGTATTCATTGACTCAGATTTTTTTCTTATCCTTGTCCTCCATATTTTATTATATTTTGCCTTTTAATATATGCATGGCTATTTAATATTAGCCAGAATTTGTTAGATTTTAAAATTAGGCTTCATGATAATTGCTTGGGTTAGAATAGCTGTCCAAACAGCCCCTCCCTCTTATTCCTTCAATTCTCTATGGCATGGGTGGTAAACACAAGGCCTGCCAGCTGAATCTGCCCTTCCATCTTGTTTTACCTGGCCCAACACCTTCAGTGCAGCATCTCATTTCTACATGGCTTGCTTAACTGTTAAGGAGTAATTATATATATAGAGTCCTAAAATTACATTTGGCCCTTTGAAGGCAATCTTGAGGCTCATATTGCCCTCTCGGTGAAAATGAGTTTGACACCCCTGCTCTACAGCCATCCTATCCCCTCCTCCCTCATCAGTTTCTCTTGGGAGTAATCTTGTAAGGAAACCTTTCTTTATCCAACCTCAACCCAAACACCTGCACTAGCCAGGCCAGAGCTATTCTTCCCACTGCTGCAATCCAGAATGTTGAGTTAAATTTTAAATCTTAATGTGACATACTTTCCTTAATGCCCAACATTATAATCAAGGTATGTATATAACAATATCCAACTTTCCCTTTTGTGAAGTTTTAGTGGTTCTGCCAGAATCTTAGGTTTCTGGTAGCTTGACTACTTTTAATTCATTAACTTCTTCTGTTTTCCATGATTTTTTTCTTTTTTGATAATTTTCTGGCTTAGAATTCCTCAAATAGGTAGCAGTGTTGACATTATCATAATTTAAATGTGAAGGATCTGTGCATCTAATCATAATTTTAAAATAATTTTAGGGACAATTCTATTCTGCTAAAATAGAATCTCCTCTTGCTATGCCCCTCCCCATAACTGTATAGCTAATGGACATTTTTAAAAATTACAATAAAATTTTTTCTAATCACCCTGTTTTACTTTTTTCATTGTTACTTGGTATGTCATTTCTATTTATTTTGGTTAGCCTCTTTCAGAAATCTTATTTATATAAAGTGTAAATCACTGGCACAACAAAGCTCTTCTAACGTAGTGAAAAACAGGAACTTCTTACTAAGTATTACCTTTAGATTACAGTAGAGTGTCTACCTTCAAAAAGAGTATGAGAAGTTTCTTGGAGAATTTCATGCTACTACAAAATTTGAGGACAATGTAACACTATTGGTAAAAGGTGAAAGAGTTATATGATCTGAAGAGAAACCAGAGTATTGTAGCACTACTGGTAATGGCAACTTGGACATTTTTTTAAACTAGCATCACTGCATACGTGTCTAATAATGTAGATCTGTGTATTTTTAGTCCTTATTGTTAGCTGAGACACCGTCAGAGTGAGAAAAACATAACACAATTCTTGAAGAATGTGAAATGTCTTTAACAGCAAATTGTTTTCTAAGGAATACAGGTTCTGAGGGATGCTACTTTGGAAGAATGGATGGAGGCTATTTCAAATAATTATGGAAAACACTCAGTTAAATTTGATAAGCTACTTTAACCATGACTTCCCTGAGCTTCCCACATGCTATTGTGATTTGTAACTCTTCAAGGAATGAGGATAGTTACAGAGAATACCCCATTATATTTTTAGCTTATTTAACTATGGATAATTAATTCTAAGAATCATTTAAGCATTCCCTATATGACATTTTCCAAAACAATTTTTCCATTGGCTCAGAAATAAATCATTTCTACCTAGATGATTTCATTTTTGATATTCAAAGCATTACTTTTTCTAACTTTTAACACTATCAACCCTCTCTGAAAAGCGTTACCACAAACAGATTAATGACAATTGTTATCTAATTTCTTATAAGAGGTTTGTTGTCTGTTCACTGTATCTATATTACAACTTTACGGTGACTTATGATAGGAGTGATTTTTACATCACCAGGAAAAGCAATGCACTTTAGCTTTTCCCCCAAATCATGCTAAATTATGTAAATAATTATATTTTGATATGGCTTCTAAGATATTCAGATATATATTTTGACCCATCTCTAGTAGCATTTTACTAACCTCAAGCAGTGATATTCCTAGTATACTTGACAACTAGAGTGGATCACATTTTTAACACCTATTCCTCCATGAAAAAAATCCATAATAATAAAAATTATTTGTTCTTTCTTTCCTTTCCTTTAAAACAAAATCATATATTTAAAAATGAGAAATTTTAAATTTAAATATATTCACATTTCATAATTGTGTACAAACTAAAATTTGCACTTACTAAAGAAAAACATTATACTTTACAATTCTTACTCTGTTTTAATTTTAAACACAAAATCTCAAAGTGAATTTCAGACTGGAATTAATTTGATTTATATAAGTATTATGCTCTTATCCTTTTGATTATTTAAAACCTACTGTTAAATGCAGGGTTATGCAGGACCAAGGGGATTAAAGCAATAAATGTGTCTAAAATGAGTTTGAATAATACTAAGCTAATACACCCTTATTCTCAAAATAAATGTATTAAATGTACTCAACTGGCTCCACATGATTGAATTAGGGCTGTGTTAACTATCAGCTTTCCAAGGTAATGGTGATGAACAATATTATACATATCAAAGATAAGAAATAAAATTGTATAAATCTGATCAGTGAAGTAATTTAGAGGAAAATACATATCATATAATTTAACATATTTGTGAAATCTAAAGAATATAAATAAGCAAAAGAAAAACTTACTTGTAGATACAGAAAACAGATTAATTGTTGCAAGAGGAGAGAAAGTTTGCGAAGCTGGGTAAAAAATGTAAAGATGTTAAGAAGTACAGATTGGTAGTTACAAAATAGTCATGGGGATGTAAAGGACAGCATAGGATATATAGTCCATAATATTATAATAACTATAAAGCCAGCCTGGTGCTGGAAATATCAAGGGGAATACTTTATAAAGTATATGATTGTCTAATTACTATGCTGTACAGGTGAAACTAACATAAAATAATATTGAATGGAAACTATAATGAAAAAAATTTAGTGAAAAAACTCAGAATTATGCAAATCTGAAGCTGACATATTAAATTTAACTGTAACTGCACAAATTGTACAACTCAGATCAACAAATGACTTTTTGTCTATTTTGTTATTTATATAAATTATTATAGATTTACCCATGTATTGCTTGCATCTTGGGTAAATCATTACCATCATGCACCCCCTCAGTTTCCCCACTTCTTCTTGGTACTCCACTGTCCTCAGGTTACTTATTACATGTACTAAATTTACCTAAGCTCTATACAAATTTGGTTTTATTTTATTTTGCTCCAACTTAACTACTTACACTGTGGTAATGTATAAAAATGACTTAAAATCCTATTGCTAAATATTATAGATTGAATCACATTCCACCCAAATTCCTGTGTTAGTTTTGACTCAGAATATGACCTTTTTTGAAAATAGGATCTTTATGGAAATTATCAAGTGAGTTAAAAGTGAAGTTATTACAGTTAACTCTAATTCAATGTAACTGGTGTCTTCAAAAAAAGAAACTGTATACACAAACACAGATACACATACAGAAAGATAATATGTAAGACACAGGAAGAAGACATTCATTTATAACCCCAAAAGAAAGGCAAGGAAAAGATCTTTTCTTTATAATCTTCAGAAGTAATAATGCTGCCACCTTGATCATTTTGTAAGAAAATATTTTGTTGTTTAAGCCATCCAGTTTGTGGCACATTGTTATGCTAGTATTAGCAAAGTACTACACTAACTATGAATGTAAACAAAAGCATAAAGGAGCTGACCATTAGGAGCTGGAAAGAAGATGGCAGAATAGTTAGCTTCCCTATCTACTTGCTCCTATTCTGAAATGACTGGATGAGAAAGCACCAATTATAAGTGAGTGAAAGCCATGGTGAATTGGTATGAATAGTATCCAGAACACTGGGATTGCACAGGAGCTGGCAAAACTGATGGTTAATAAACAGAGTTACCAGGGCTACCCTGCCCAGTGTTTTTGGCTGTACCAGGTAGGCACAGCTTATAATCAGCTCATTAACTAGGAACTATCTGGGCAAGGAGTCTAGCCAGGTGGTGCAGGCTCTGGAAAATTGGAAAATTCTGCTCTCACCATAGCTGCACTTCCCAGCACCAGCTGGAAGAGATTATGTGAGAAAGTTTTGAGGAAACTGTTGGAAGCATGGGAACAGAGACCAGCCCTGACTGAGATTGTGCAAATTTTAGAATGGAGAGCACAAGGAGAAAGCATCCTTCAGAGCCCTGTGCCACATGGAAGGGGCCACTTGGGGACTCTTTTGGAAGGAGAATGGAGGAAAGTCTAGAGACTTGGCAGAGACACTGGATGTGCACATTTGTGTACTAACATAGCAGCTCTTCCAAGAGATAGGGGCGGCAGTGAGGGAGCCAGAGAATTCATTGGGAAGGTCCACAGGATTGCTTTTGTACCAAGCTCCTGCCCTGGGCCCTGGAGGAGACAGGGTTGGTGGGCTAGAGATGCTTAGGGAGAGATTGGGGTGGTGGTGTCTTTAATAGAAAAATGGGAAAGTAAGGGACAGGCCACCAGTGATGATTCATCCCACAAGTTGCAGGAGCCATTCTTCATGCAGACCACTCCCCTCCAAGTGATATCAACCTGAGGGGAAGCAAGAGCTCCACCCACAGGAATTGCTCAGCTTCACCCTCAAGGTGCTTAAGCCTGAATGCAAAATACAGAGTGCCTTGATTAAGGCACGAAAAGAGACAGACACAGAAAGTAGAACATTGCTAACTGCAAATAGGCTGTGTAGGCCCAGACTGGGACATGATCTGATGTCACCAGGTGCAAAAGCAGAAAGAGAAAAAAGGGGTAAGAGCCAATAAATAAGGAGACAAATTCCACTGCAATCTTCTACCTGAGCTCATAGTCTCCACCATACACTTTTTTAAATTTAACTTTATTGTTGTTATAATACACCCATCCCTTTTTTCCTCCCCTCTGTCCCCTTCTCCACCTGCCCACCCCTCCAAAATCAATCCCAGTTTTTCTCCATGTGCATGGTTCTCCTTTGCTAGTTTCTTGACTAAACTGCTCCCCTTCTTTGCCTCCTTCACCCTCCCACCTCCTCCCTCCCTTCTGTCCACTGAAAGTCTATTCATTGAATTCATGTATTGGGTTGCTTTACTTGTTTGTTTGTTTTGTTCAATATTGTCCTGTAATGAGTGAGATCATATAATATTTGTCTTTCACTGACTGGCTTATTTCACTTAGCACAATCCTCTCCACTTCCATTCATGTTGTTGCAAAAGGTAAGAGTTCCTTCTTTCTTTCTGTGTGTAGTATTCCATTGTGTAAATGTACCAAAGTTTTTGGATCCGATCAGCTACTGATGGGCACTTATGCTATTTCCAGCACATGACTATTGTAAATAGTATTGCTATGAACATAGAGGTACACAGGATCTTATGAATTGGTTTTTCAGGGTTCTTTGGGTAAAATCCTAGTAGTGAAATTGCTGGATCAAAAGGCAGTTCCATTTTTAGATTTCTAAGGAAATTCCATACCATTTTCCATAATGGCTGCAGCAGCCTGCATTCCCACCAACAGCGCACAAGGGTTCCCTTCTCCCCACATCCTTGCCAACACTTGTTGTTTGTTGATTTGTTGATGACTGCAATTCTGACAAATGGGAGGTGGTAACTTACTGTGGTTCAAATTTGCATTTCTCTGATGACTAGTGATGTTGAACATTTCTCATATACCTTTGGGGCCTTTGTATGTCTTTCTCAGAGAGTTCTCTGTTCAGGTCTTTTGCCCATTTTGTAATTGGGCTCTCTGTTAACCTGGTGTTGAGTTCCATAAGTTCCTTATGTATTTTGCAGATCAAACCCTTGTCTGATGTATCATTGTCAAATATGTTTTCCCATACAGTTGGTTCCCTTTGAATTGTGCTGGTGTTTTCTTTAGCTGAACATAAACTTTTCAATTTGATATAGTCACATTTGTTTATTTGTTCTTTGATTTCCTTTGCCCTTGGAGAGTATCAGTAAACATATTTCTGCATAGGATATCTAAAATTTTACTGCCTTTATCCATCTTGAGTTTATTCTGGTGTATGGTGTAAGTTGGTGGTCTAGTTTTATTGTTTTGGATGACGCTGTCCAGTTCTCCCAGCACCACTGTTTGGACATTGATTTTACTCCATTTTATGTTTCTTCCACCTATGTTGAATATTAATTGACCATAGAGTCCTGGTATATTTCTGGGCTCTCTAACATGTTCCATTGATCTATATGTCTATTCTTATGCCAGTACCACACTGTTTTGAATACAGTAGATTTGTAGTATACTTTGGTGTCCAATATTGTGATTCCTCCTACTTTGTTCTTCTTTCTCAAGATGGCTTTAGCTATTTGTGGGCATTTGTGGCTCCATATAAATTTTTGAAGTATTTTTTCTGTATCTGTGAAGTCTGTCATTGGTATTTTAATTGGGATTACATTGAATCTATATAGATTGCTTTGGGTATTATGGACATTTTGATTATGTTAATTCTTTTCATCCATGAACATGGCATATGCTTCCATTTATTTATATCTTCCTTCATTTCTTTCTTCAATGTTCTGTAGTTTTCTGAGTACAGGACTTTTACCTCCTTGGTTAAGTTTATTCCTAAGTACTTTATTTCTTGCTATGGTAAATGAGATCTGTTTTCTAGCTTCTATCTCTGTTGTTTCATTATTGGTATACAGAAATGCTTTTGATTTCTGAATATCGACTTTATATCCAGCTATTTTGCTAAATTTACTGATTAGGTCAAGTAAGTTTCTGGTGGAGTCTATCAGATTATTTTATTATTATTACTATTATTTATTTTAAAAAATTTAATTTTATTGTTGTTTTATTACATCCATCCCCTTTTTCCTTCCCTCTGCCCTCTTCCCCACCTACCCACTTCCCACAAAGTCAATCCCACTTGTTTTCCATGTCCATGGTTCTTCCATACCTGTTCTTGACTAAACTGCTCCCTTTCTTTGCCTACTCCTTCCTCCTGCCCACTCTCCCCTCCCCTCTGCCTACTGGAGATCTGATCATTGTATTAATGCATCTGGTTCTGTTTTGCTTATTTGTGTTTTTTTTTTTTTTTTCATTATTGTCCTGAAATGGGTGATAAGAGTTTTTTCTATGTACACTATCATGTCATCTACAAATAACGACAGTTGTACTTCCTCTTTTTCAATTTGGATACTTGTGATTCCTTTTTCTTCTCTGATAGCTATGGCTAGAACTTCCAAAATGATGTTGAACAGAAGTGCAGAAAGTGTAAAGCCTTGTCTTGTTCCTGATCTTAGGGGGAAAGCTTTTAGTTTTTGCCCATTGAGTATGATGTTGGCTTCAGGTTTCTCATATATGGCCTTTATTATGTTGAGCTATGCTCCCTCTTTTCCCATTTTGCTGAGTGTTTTTATCATAAATGGTTGCTGTATTTATCAAATGCTTTTTCAGCACCTATTGATATGACCATATGTTTTTTTCTTTCATTTTGTTGATGTGATGTATTAAATTTATTGATTTATGAATGTTGTACCATCCTTGCATCCCAGGGCTGAAACCCACTTGATCATGGTGTATGTATTGCTGAATCTGGTTGACCAATATTTTGTTGATAATCTTAGCATCTATGTTAATTAGAGATATTGGCTTGTAGTTTTCTTTCTTATTTGTGTAGTGACCTGAACTTGGGATTAAAATAATATTGGCCTCATAGAAAAAGTTTGGGAATCTTCCCTCTTCTAGGAGGTTTTGGAATAGGTTGAGAAGGGTAGTAGTTAGTTCTTTTCTAAATGTTTGGTAGAATTCACCTGTGTAGCCATCTGGTTCAGGGCTCTTGTACTTTGGGAGATTTTTGATTACTTCATCAATTTTACTAGTGGTTATTGGTCTATTCAGGATTCTTGCTTCTTTTGGATTCAGTTTTGGTAGATTACACATTTTCAGAAACTTGTCCATTTTACCCAGGTTGTCATATTTCTTATCATATAGTTGTTTGTAGTAATTTCTTACAATCCTTTGTATTTCTGTAGTGTCAGTTGTGGTTTCTCCTCTGTCATTTTTGATTATGTTTATTTGGGTCATTCTCTCTCTTTTTCTTGCTAAGTCTGGATAAAGACTTGTCATTTTTATTTATTTTTTCAAACAACCAGCTCCTGGACTTGTTGATTCTTCAAAATGTAGTTTTACTCTCTAAGTTATTTAATTCTGCTCTGATCTTGATGATTCCTTTTCTTCTACTTGCTCTGGGCTTTGTTTGTTGTTGATCCTCTAGTTCTTGCAGCTTAATGGTTAGGTTGTTTATATAAGCTTCTCCTGACCTTTCTAGGTAGCCCTGTATTGCTATGAATTTCCCTCTGAGGACTACCTTTGCTGTGTCCCATAGATTTTGAACTGTTATGTATTCATTGTATTTGTTTCCAGAAACTTTTTGATTTCATCTTGACCTCATTGTTTACCCATTCCTTACTCAATAGCATTGTATTATGTCTCCATGAGTTAGTGTTTTTTTTTTTTTTTTTTCTTGAGGTTGTTTTCTGGGTTCAATCCATTGTGATCTGAGAAGATGTTTGGTATTATTTCAATTTTCCTATGTTTGTGGAGGCTTGTCTTGTGTCCTGCCATATGGTCTATCTTTGAGACTGGTTCATATGCATTTGAAAAGAGTGTGCATTTTTTTACATATATACAGTGTGAAAGGAGCTGTATATATCATTTGGGTCCATTTCCTTTAGAGTGTTGTTCAATGCCACAATATACTTGGTGGGTTTTTTGTTGTTGTTGTTGCTGTGGTTTGGAAGATCTATCCATTGTTATTAATAAAGTATTAAAATCCACTACTATTTGTATGTTGCTGTCCATATCCTTCTTGAAGTCATTCAAGATTTTCCTTATATATTTGTGAGCTCCTATGTTGGGTGCATATATGTTTACCAGAGTTATATCTTCTTGATGGATTGGTCCTTAAGTATTATGAAATGTCCTTCTTTGTCTCTTTTTGTGGCCTTCATCATAAAATCTACTTTGTGTGAAATAAATATTGTTACCCCACTGTTGTTTTCTTTTTTGGTCATATCCACTTGGTTGATATATATATTTCCATTCCTTCAATCTTGTTGATCCTTTGTTCTGAGGTGGGTCTATGGAATACAGAATATATGGGGGTCATGTTTTCTTATCCATTCAGCTACCCTATGTCTTTTGATTGTCACACTTAATCCATTTACATTTAAGGTTATTATTGACTGAAAAGTATTTATTGCCATTCTCGCCCCTTTGTACCTGTGTTCCTCTCTGTCTCTTTTTGTTTCTTCATTTTTTAAAAGTAGATCTTTTAGCATTTCTTGCAATGCTGGCTTGGTAGAGATGTATTCTTTTAGTCTTATTATATGTATTATTTTAGTCTGGAAAATTCCTTATTTTTCATCCATTTTGAATGAGAGACTTAGGGGGTAGAGTGTTCTTGGTTGCTGGCCTTTGTTTCTTATTACTTGGAATATATTTTTTCCATTCTCTTCTGGCCTATATTGTTTCTGATGAAAAATCATTTGATAACCTTATTGGAACACACTTATACATATTTGCATCTCTCTTGATGCTTTTAGGATGCTGTCTTTGTCTTTGACATTTGACATTTTAATTATGATGTGTCTTGGAGTGTGTCTTTTAGATTCATTCTCATTGGTACCCTCTGTGCTTCCTGAAGTTGAGTCACATTTTCACTCATCATGTTAGGGAAGTTATCTATCATTAATTTTTTGAACAGGTTTTCCATTCCTTGTGTCTCTTCCCTTTTTGGTATACTTATGATACAGATATTATTAGGTTTCATGTTGCCCTACAGATCTCTTGAATTTCTTTTTTTATATTAAGATTTTATTTATTGTATTTATGGAGAAGGGCAGGAAGAGATGCAGACAGGGAGAAAGATATCAATGTATGTTTGCTTTCACCTGACTCCAGCTACAGAGCTGGCTGGAGACCTGACTTTCAAACAGGTTATGTGCCATGGCTGTAAATCAAACAAGTAAGTTTGGGTTCACAGAACAGCATCTTATCCACTGTGCCACCAGCCAAGGCCAAAACATCCTCATTCTTGTTCAGCCTTTTTCACTCTGTTGCAATTCCTTGGAATATACACACACACACACACACACACACACACACACACACACACATATATATATGTATATATATATATACATATATAAAATTTTATTTTATTGTTCCCCTTTTTGCTCCACTCTGTCCCCCTCTCCACCCACCCATTCCCCACAAAGTCAATCCCACCTGTTGTCCATGTCCATCGTTACTTTATACTAGGTTCTTGTCTAAACTGCTCCCCTTCTTGCATCTTTCTCCCCCATCACCTCTATACCCTTCCCTCTGCTCACTGGAGACCTATTCACTGTATTCATATATTGGGTTCTTTTGTGCTTAAATTTGTTAGTTTTGTTCCTTATTGTCCTGTAATGGGTGAGATCATATAGTATTTGTCCTTCACTGACTGCCTTATTTCACTAAGCATAATACTCTCCAGTTCCATCCATGTTGTTGCAAAGGGTACAAGTTCCTTCTTTCTTTCTGCTACATAGAATTCCATTGTGTAAATGTACCAAAGTTTTTGGATCCAATCATCCACCATGGGCACTTAGGCTGTTTCCAGCACTTGGCTATTGTAAATAGAGCTGCAGTGAACATAGGGTTACATAGGTTCTTATGAATTGGTGTTTCAGGATTCTTTGGGTATAGTTCTAGTAGTGGAATTGCTGGATCAAAAGGCAGTTCCATTTTTAGTTATTTGAGGAAACACCATACTGTTTTCCACAGTGGCTGCACCAGCCTACATTCTCACCAAAAGTTCATGAGGGTTCCCTTTGCCCCACATCCTTGCCAACACTTGTTGTTTGTTATTTATTGATGATTGCCATTCTGACAGGTGTGAGGTGGTATCTTATTGCAGTTTTAATTTGCATCTTTCTGATGACTAGTGATGTTGAGCATTCTTTCATATGCCTCTGGGCCCTTTGTATATCTTCCTCAGTGAGTTGTCTGTTCAGGTCCTTTGCCCAATTTTAATTAGGCTGTCTTTCTCACTGGTGTTAAGTCACATTAGTTCTTTATATATTTTGGAGACCAGACCATTGTCTGGGGTATCATTGGCAACTATGTTTTCCCATACAGTTGGTTCCCTTTGAACTTCTCAGATGTTTTCATTAGCTGAAAAGACACTTTTCAATTTGTATAGTCCCATTTATTGATTTGTTATTTTATTTCCTTTGCCCTTGGTGAAGTATAAGTAAACATATTTCTCCATATAATATCCAAAAGTTTACTGCCTATATTTTTCTCCAGGACCTTTATGGTGGCACTGCTAATGTTTAAATCCTTTATCCATCTTGAGTTTATTTTGGTGTATGGTGTAAGTTGGTGGTCTAGTTTTATCTTTTTATATGTGGCTGTCCAATTCTCCCAAAATCATTTGTTGAAGAGACTGTTTGTATTCTATTTTATGTTCCTTCCTCCTTTGTCAAATATTAGTTGACCATAGAGTCCTGGGTTAATTTCTGGGCTCTCTATTCTATTCCATTGATTTATATGTGTATTCTTATGCCAGTACCAGGCTGTTTTGATGACAGTAGCCTTGTAGTATTGTTTGAAGTCTGGTATTGTGATTCCTCCTACCTTGTTCTTCTTTCTCAAGATTGTGGTGGCTATTCATGGGCATTTTTGGCTCATTATAAATTTTTGAAGTATTTTTTCTATTTCTGTGAAGTCTGTCATTGGTATTTTAATTGGGATTGCATTGAATATGTAGATTGCTTTGGGTAGTATGGACATTTTAATGATGTTAATTCTTCCCATCCACGAAAATGGTATATGCTTCCATTTATTTGTGTCTTCCATGATTTCTTTCTTCATTGTTCTGTAGTTTTCTGAGTACAGGACTTTTACCTCCTTAGTTAAGTTGATTCCTAGGTACTTTATTTTTCTTGTTGCTATGGTAAATGGGATTTGTTTTTTTGCTTCTATTTCTGTTGTTTCATTATTGGTATACAAAAAGACTTTATACCCAGCTATTTAGATAAATTTGCTTATTAGGTTGAGTAAGTTTTTGGTGGAGCCAATCGGGTTTTGTATGTACAGTATCATATCATCTGCAATTAATGACCATTTGACTTCCTCCTTTCCAATTTGGATACCTTGATTCCTTTTTCATCTCTGATGACTATAGCTTGAACTTCCATGACAATGTTGAATAAAAGTGGAGAAAGTGGACAGCCTTGTCTAATTCCTTATCTCAGAGGGAAAGCTTTTGTTTTCCTTTTCACTATGATGTTGGCGTCTGATTTCTCATGTATGGCCTTTATGATGTTGAGGTATGCTCCCTTTATTCCCATTGTGCTGAGGGTTTTTATCATAATGGTTGCTATACTTTATCAAATGCTTTTTCAGCATCTATTGATATGATCATATGGTTTTTGTCTTTCAATTTGTTGATTTGGTGTATTACATTAATTGATTTACGAATGTTGTACCATCCTTGCGTCCCTTGGATGTAACCCACTTGATCAGAGTGTAGGACCTTTGTAATATACTGCTGAATCCGGTTGGCCAATATTTTCTTCAGAATCTCAGCATCTATGTTCACCAGAGATATTGGCTTGTAGTTTTCTTTCTTAGTTGTGTCTTGACCTGGCTTTGGGATTAGAATAATATTGGCCTCATAGAACGAGTTTTGGAGTCTTCCCTCTTCCTGTATTTTTTGGTATAGGTTGAGGATAGAAATCAGTTGTTCTTTAAATGTTTGGTAAAATTCTCCTGTGTATCCATCTGGTCTGGGGCTTTTGTGCTTTGGGAGATTTTGGATTACTTCTTTAATTTCACTAGGTATTATTGGCCTATTCAGGCTTTCTGCTTTTTGTGGGTTTAGTTTTGGTAGATTATATGTTTCCAGAAATGTGTCTATTTCATCCAGGTTGTCATACTTTTTTGTCATATAGTTATTTGTAGTAATTTCTTACAATCTTTTGTATTTCTGAAATATTGGTTTTGATTACTCTGTCAGTTCTGGTTCTGCTTATTTGGGTCTTCTCTCTCTCTTTTACTTGATGAGTCTAGATAAAGACTTGTCAATTTTGTTTATTTTTTCAAATAGCCAACTCCTGGACCTGTTGATTCTTCGAATTGTAGTTAGAATCTCTTATTTATTTAGTTCTAGCCTGATCTTGATGATTTCTTACCTTCTACTTGCTGTGGGCTTAGTTTGTTGTTGCTCCTCTAGTTCTTGCAGCTCTATAGTTAGGTTGTTTCTTAAAACTTCTTGTGACCTTTTTAGGTAGGCCTGTATTGCTATAAATTTCCCTCTGAGCACTACCTTTGCTGTATCCCATAGGTTTTGGGCTGTTGTGTGTTCATTGTCATTTGTTTCCAGGAACTTTTGGATTTCATCTTTGATCTCATTGTTAACCCATTCATTGTTTAAAAGCATGTTATTCAGTCTCCATGAGTTAGAGTATTTTTGTTTTTTTCCCTTGAGATTATTTTCTAGTTTCAAGCCATAGTGATCTGAGAAGATACTTTGTATGATTTCAATTTTCCTGTATTTGTGGAGGCTTGTCTTGTGTCCTACCATGCAGTCTATCTTATAGAATGATCCATGTGCATTTGAAAATAATGTATAATTTACTTCTTTAGGGTAAAAGACTCTGTATACATCAGTTAGGTCCATTTCATCTAGAATGTTGTTCAATGCCACAACATATTTGGGAATTTTTTGTTTGGAAGATCTGTCCATTTTTGATAGTGGGGTATTAAAATCCCCTACTATTAGTGTGTTCCTTTCTGTATCTTTCTTGAAGTCCTCCAAGATTTTCTTATATATTTTGAAGCTGGGTGAAGTTGGGTGCATATATGTTTACCAGAGTTATTTTTTTTCTTCATGGATTGTTCCTTAAGTATTATGAAATGTCCACCTTTATACCTTTATATGGATTTCCTTGTAAAACCTATTTTGTCTGAAATAAGTATTGCTCCTCCAGCTTTTTTTTCATGTCCATTTGCTTGAAATATATTTTTCCATCCCTTCACTCTCAATCTGTTTTGATCTTTTATTCTGAGGTTGGTATCTTGAGACAGCATATATGTGGGTCATGTTTTCTTATCCATTCAGCTACCCTATATTTTTGATTGTTGCATTTAATCCATTTACATTTAAGGTTATTATTGATTGACACTTATTCATTGCTATTTTCTTACTTTGTACATATATTCCTTTTTGGCTTTCTTTGTTTCTTCATTTTCTTGTTTATTTATTTTTGAAGCAGACCCTTTAGTATTTCTTGCAATGTTGGTTTGGTAGAGATGTATTCTTTTAGTCTTTTTTTTTTTTTTTTTTTTTTTTTTTTTTTTTTTTTTTTTTTTTTTTTTTCTGGGAATCTCTTTTTTTTTCCTTCTAACTTGAAAGAGAACCTTGCTGTGTAGAGTATTGTTAGTTGCAGGCCTTTGTTTACCATGACTTGAAATACTTTTTGCCATTCCCTTCTGGCTTTAATTGTTTCTGTTGAATAATCATTTGACAGTCTTATTGGAGTCCCCTTATATGTCATTTGCTATTTCTCTCTTGATGCTTGTAGTATGCTCTCTTTGTCTTTGAAATTTGCCATTTTAATAATGTGCCTTGTTGTTGGTCTGTTTGGGTTGATCTTCATTGGGACCTTCTGTGCTTCCTGAACTCGATTACTATTTTCACTCATCATGTTAGGGGAATTTTCTATCATTACTTTTTTGAACAGTCTTTCCATTCCTTGTTTCTCTTCTCCTTCTGGTATCCCTATGATACGGATATTGTTATGGTTCATGTTGTCCTACAGCTCTCTTAAAAACTGTTCAATCTTGTTCAGACTCTTTCATTCTCATGTGCTGTCTTGGAGTATTTGTCTACATTGTCCTCCAACTCTCTGATCCTGTCCTCTGCTTCCTCTATTGTATTCTTCATTCAGAAATTGTATTCTTCACTTCCTCCTGGGTCTTACTGATAGTTTCTATGTCATTTTTGATGTTGTTGTAGCTCTCAGTAAGTTCCTTGTAACTTCCCTGGAGTTGTTTATAGTTTTGTTTTAGCTGGCTAAGCTCATTGAGCTTCTCTATCATCATTTTTTTGAATTCCTTATCTGATATATTGTGTAATTCTATTTCATTTGGTGGTCTTTTTGGTGATTCTTCCTTTCCTTTTGGTGATGGACTGATTCTTTTTTTCCCCATTTTTTAGTTGTCTCTTGTTGCCGGTTTTTTGTTTTTTTATTTTATTGTTGTTGTATTACATCCATCCCCTTTTTACTCCCCTCTCTCCCCCTCCCTCCCCACCCACCCATTCCCAAGAAAGTCAATCCCACCTGTTGTCCATGTCCATGGTTACTTTATACTAGGTACTTGTCTAAGCTACTCCCCTTCTTTGCCTCTACCTCCCGCCTTCCCTCAACACTGTTCCCACTGACCACTGAAGGCCTATTCCTTGTATTCATATATTTGGTTCTGTTTTGCTTGTTGTTAGTTTTGCTCATTATTGTCCCGTAATGGGTGAGATCATATGATATTTGTCCTTCAATGACTGGCTTATTTCACTAAGCATAATATTCTCCAGTTCCATCCATGTTGTTGCAAAGGGTACAAGTTCCTTCTTTCTTTCTGCTATATAGAATTCCATTGTGTGAATATACCAAAGTTTTTTTGATCCAATCATCCACTGATGGGCACTTAGGCTGTTTCCAGCACTTGGCTATTGTAAATAGTGCCGCTATGAACATAGGTGTGCATAGGTTCTTATTAATTGGTGTTTCAGGATTCTTTGGGTATAGTCCAAGTAGTGGAATGGCTAGATCAAAAGGCAGTTCCATTTTAGTTTTGTAAGGAAACCCCATACTGTTTTCCACAGTGGCTGCACCAGCCTGCATTCCCGCTAACAGTGTATGAGGGATCCATTTGCCCCGCATCCTCGCCAACACTTGTTGTTGTGGATTTGCTGATGATTGCCATTCTGACAGGTATGAGGTGGTATCTTAATGTAGTTTTAATTTGCATCTCTCTGATGACTAGTGATGTTGAGCATTCTTTCATATGCCTCTGGGCCCTTTGTATATCTTCCTCAGTGAGTTGTCTGTTCAGGTTCTTTGCCGATTTTTTAACTGGGCTGTCTGTCACCCTGGTGTTGAGTCGCACTAGTTCTTTATATATTTTGGAGATCAGACCCTTGTCTGAGGTATCATTGGCAATTATGTTTTCGCATACAGTTGGTTCCCTTTGAATTTTGCTGATATTTTCTTGGAAAATTTCTAGGAAATTTCCCTAACATGATGAGTGAAAATATTAATCCAGTTCAGGAAGCACAGAGGGTCCCAATGAGGATCAACCCAAACAGAGCAACACCAAGGCACATTATTATTAAAATAGCAAATTTCAAAGGCAAAGAGAGAATCCTAAAAGCATCAAGAGAGAAAAGACAAATGTCATACAAAGAGGCTCCAATAAGGCTATCAAATGATTATTCAACAGAAACAATTCAAGCCAGAAGGGAATGACAAAAAGTATTTCAAGTCATGGTAAACAAAGGCCTGCAACCAAGAATACTCTACCCAGCAAGGTTCTCATTCAAGATTGAAGGAGAAATAAGGATCTTCCCATACAAAAAAAAGTCTAAAAGACTATATCTCTACCAAACCAGCATTGCAAGAAATGCTAAAGGGTCTGCTATAAAAATAAGTAAACAAATACAATGAAGAAACAGAGAAAGCCAAAGAGGAATACAGACACAAAGGGAGAAAATGGTAATGAATAAGTATCAATCAATAATAACCTTAACTGTAAATGGATTAAATGCACCAATCAAAAGCACAGGGTAGCCAAATGGATAAGACAACATGACCCACATGTATGCTGTCTTCAAGAGGCCCACCTCAGAACAAAAGATCGACACGGATTGCGAGTGAAGGGATGGAAAACTATATCTCAAGCAAATGGACATGAAAAAAAAGCTGGAGTAGCAATACTGATTTCAGATAAAATAGATTTTACAATGAAGGACATAAAAAGGGACAAAGATGGACATTTCATAATACTTAAGGGAACAGTCCATCAAGAAGAAATAACTCTGATAAACATATACGCACCCAACCTAGGAGCTCCGAAATATATACGGAAAATCTTGGAAGACTTTAAGAAAGACATAGACAGCAACACACTAATAGTGGGGGATTTTAATACCCCACTATCAACAATGGACAGATTTTCCAAACAAAATATCCCCAGAGATGTTGTGGCATTGAACAACACTATAGAGGAAATGGACCTAACTGATGTATACAGAGTCTTTTACCCCAAAGAAGCAAAATACACATTTTTCTCAAATGCTCATGGATCATTCTCCAAGATAGACCACATGCTATGTCACAAGACAAACCACCACAAATACAGGAAAATTGAAATCATACAAAGTATCTTCTCAGATCACAATGGCTTGAAACTAGAAACCAAATTCAAGGGAAAAACCCAAAAGTTCTCTAACTCATTGAGACTGAATAACATGCTTTTAAGCAATGAAGGGGTCAACAATGAGATCAAAGATGAAATCAGAAAGTTCCTGGAAACAAATGACAATGAACACACAACAGCCCAAATCCTATGGGATACAGCAAAGGCAGTTGTCAGGGCGAAATTTATAGCAATACAGGCCTTCCAAAAAAGGTTAAAAGAAGTTTATAAAAACGACCTAACCACAAAACCGCAAGAACTAGAAGAGCAACAACAAACAAAGCCCGGAGCAAGTAGAACGAAGGAAATCATCAAGATCAGAGCCGAACTAAATAACTCAGAGATTCAAAATACAATTCGAAGAATCGACAGGACCAGGAGCAGGTTCTTTGAAAAAATAAACAAAATTGACAAGCCCTTACCCAGACTCATCAAGAAAAAGAGAGAGAGGACCCAAATAAACAGAATCAGAACTGACAGAGAGGAAATCACAACTGATATCTCAGAAATACAAAAGATTGTAGGAAATTACTAAAAACAACTCTATGACAAAAAATATGACAACCTGGATGAAATGGACACATTTCTGGAAAGGTATAATCTACCAAATCTGAACCCAGAAGAAGCAGAAAGCCTGAAAAGACCAATAACAACTTGTGAAATTCAAGAAGTCATCCAAAATCTCCCAAAGCACAAAAGCCCTGGACCAGATGGCTACACAGGTGAATTTTACCAAACATTTAAAGAAGAACCAACTCCTATCCTCCTCACACTATACCAAAAAATTCAGGAAGAGGGAAGACTCCCAAATTCTTTCTATGAGGCCAGTATTATTCTAATCCCAAAACCAGGGCAAGATACAACTAAGAAAGAAAGCTACAGGCCAATATCTCTGATGAACATAGATGCTAAAATTCTCAACAAAATATTGGCCAATCAGATTCAGTGATATATTACAAAGATTATACACTATGATCAAGTGGGCTTCATCCCAGGGATCCAAGGATGGCACAACATTTGTAAATCAATCAATGTAATACACCACATCAACAAATTGAAACATAAAAACCATATGATCATATCAATAGATGCTGAAAAAGCATTGGATAAAGTGCAGCAACCATTTATGATAAAAACCCTCAGCAAAATGGATATAGAGGAAGCATACCTCAACATCATAAAAGCCATCTATGAGAAACTTGAAGCCAACATCATACTTAATGGACAAAAACTGAAAGCTTTCCACCTAAGATCAGGAACGAGACAAGGCTGTCCACTTTCTTCACTTCTGTTCAATATTGTCTTGGAAGTTCTAGCTATAGCCATCAGAGAAGAAAAAGGAATCAAAGGTATCCATAATTGGAAAGGAGGAAGTCAAAGAAGACACAAATAAATGGAAGCATATACCATGTTCGTGGATGGGAAGAATTAACATCATTAAAATGTCCATACTACCCAAAGTAATCTACATATTCAATGCAATCCCAATTAAAATACCAATGACAGACTTCACAGAAATAGAAAAAACATTAAAAAAATATATATGGAGCCAAAATCGCCCACGAATAGCCACCACAATCTTGAGAAAGAGGAACAAGTTAGGAGGAATCACAATACCAGGCTTCAAACAATATTACAAGGCCACTGTCATCAAAACAGCATGGTACTGGCATAAGAATATATATATAGATCAATGGAACGGAATAGAGAGCCCAGAAATTAACCCAGGACACTATGGTCAACTATTATTCGACAAAGGGGGAAGGAACATCCAATGGAGTAAAAACAGTCTCTTCAACAAATGGTGTTGGGAGAACTGGACAGCAACATGCTAAAAGACAAAACTAGACCACCAACTTACACCATACAACAAAATAAACTCTAGATGGATAAAGGATTTAAACATAAGCAGTGCCAAAATAAAGGTCCTGGAAAAAAATATAGGCTGTAAACTTTTGGATATCCTACACCAAAATATGTTTACTGATACTTCACTAAGGGCAAAGGAAATAAAAGAAGAAATCAACAAATGGGACTATATCAAATTGAAAATTTTCTGTTCAGCTAAAGAAAATATCTGCAAAATTCAAAGTGAACCAACTTTATGGGAAAATATAATTGCCAATGATACCTCAGACAAGGGTCTGATCTGCAAAATACATAAACAACTAATGCAACTCAACACCAGGGAGACAGACAGCCCAATTAATAAATGGGCAAAGGACCTTAAGAAACAACTCACTGAGGAAGATATACAAAGGGCCCAGAGGCATATGAAAGAATGCTCAACTTCACTAGTTATCAGAGAGATGCAAATTAAAAGTACATTAAGATAATACCTCACACCTGTCAGAATGGCAATCATCAGCAAATCAACAAACAACAAGTGTTGGTGAGGATGCAGGGCAAAGGGAACCCTCATACACTGTTGGTAGGAATGTAGGCTGGTGCAGCCACTGTGGAAAACAGTATGGGGTTTCCTTAAAAAACTAAAAATGGAACTGCCTTTTGATCCAACAATTCCAGTACTTGGACTATACCCAAAGAATCCTGAAACAACAATTTATAAGAACCTATGCACACCTATGTTCATAGCGGCACTATTTACAATAGCCAAGTGCTGGAAACAGCCTAAGTGCCCATGAGTGGATGATTGGACCAAAAAACTTTGGTACATTTACACAATGGAATTCTATACAGCAAAAAGAATGAAGGAACTTGTACCCTTTGCAACGACATGGATTGAAGTGGAGAGTATTATCCTAAGTGAAATAAGCCAGTCAGTGAAGGACAAATATCAT
>PVIW01008886.1:0-42480 GCA_004026585.1 Noctilio leporinus
CCCTGACCACTGAAGGCCTATTCCTTGTATTCATATACTTGGTTCTGTTTTGCTTGTTGTTAGTTTTGCTCATTATTGTCCCGTAATGGGTGAGATCATATGATATTTGTCCTTCACTGACTGGCTTATTTCACTAAGCATAATACTTTCCAGTTCCATCCATGTTGTTGCAAAGGGTACAAGTTCCTTCTTTCTTTCTCATCTGCAGAACTTCTAAGTGCTAAATATCAATAATGATAATTGAGGCACTCAGTTATTATCTGGATCTTACAAGTTCTGGTCTTAAGATTCATGACTTTTGGCAAAGATGAATTATTAAACAAACTAATCATATTTTAATTATATTTCTACCTCTCCAAAGCTACTTAAAACCAGAGCACTCATTACAGTACAACTTAACAGTAGAGGAAACAAACTTTCTTAACCTAAGTACATTAAGATCATAACCTTAGATTTATGCAGAGAATCCCTCTATTTCTATTTAGTGTAAAATGTCAATCATCTCCTCTCCCTTATCTTAAACACCTCAAAATTCACAAATCTTGTTTTTTCTTTGTAAGAATGTCTATCTGACCTTTAATAAACATCATCTATGAGCCACTGAGTGATAAGTTTCTCTTTCCACTGTCACCACCTAGTCAAGGGCCTTAAACATCGCATCTGATTTGGTATAAAATTCTCCTATTGGTATCACAGATCCTGTATTTTTCTCTCTGAAATCCACTAAATACATCTCCAATACACTAATCCCTTTCAAGTGATACTTATTTCCTTTCATCTGTATCTGAAAATTGCTGGGGTCTTCCAGAGACTCAACAACTCCCAACCTTTAGACTAGGTATTAAATAATATGGTCTAAACACATCCTTTCCAGGAATACTCTTGGATTCCTATTTGTCTGAACAGTGGTAAACTGAGCTCACTATTCTCCAAATGCACTTGGAATCTTATTTATACAGCTGAAATGTCATCCTTTTTCATATTCCTATAACCTGATCAATCTATAATCCCATTTACCCTTCTATGCTCAGCTCAAATGCCATTTCTTTAAGAAGTCATCCTGCTCTGCCAAACTTAGCAGAAACCATCTCTTCCCATTTTGAATTACAGCAGCCTCTGACATTTAGCACAGCTTGCAATACAATTTTTTAGATTCATAATCCAAAACCTCTACCCTGGTATTGTTAAGAATCTTTCAGATTCAATAAATTGGCAAAACTTGGAGTGACCATGAAATATACTGACTACACCCATGTACCTCTGAGAGTGAAATTGGGTACTTTTTATAATTATGCTGAGATAACAGGCATAAAACTAGGACTAGATGTGTGGTCACCCTTGCAAAGTGATACACCTGACCAACCTCATTAATAAGTGTAAGTACAGACACTTAAAAGACTGAACTTGAAATTAAGAAAATGTAAATTATCTTGGACATTAAATTTGCAAAAGTGGTAAATTTTTAAACTGAAAACCTAGGTGTTAGTCATGATTTTGATGCTAACTAGCTAGTGATATAAGGCAAGTCACTAAATTGCATATCTAGGTCAGTTAGACCAGATGCTCAGATTTCTAAGGTCCATTCTAAGTAGACTCTCTCTGATTTTACATTCTCTTTCCCAATGGTCCACATGGTATAGTTGATGACAGGCTAATCTCTATTGATAAAGTACATGTACTCAATAAAATTACTTGTTGGTTTAACAAACCAATTTGCTTTTAATATCTGAGTAAACTATCCCTAACTGCCTTAGCATTTATATAATGTAATTCATTTTTCCAGAAAAAATGCTACAATGGCTGGTATTTGGAGATGCTTGCCAAATACTTTTAACAACCTGTTTTTCCTCATAGCATTTTTTTCAAAAATAAAAATTCAAAAGGTTTTAAATCACACTAAACGAAGTAAAAATCACTATGTATAAACCTGATTGCAATATTCCAAGTTTCATTTCTAACAGATTTGTTAACTGGCTTCTCAAAAATTTTATAATATACTGTCCTCTCCATTGCTTCAGACTTTTCAATATCATTCCTCAGATATAAACACAATTAACAAACTGCTGTGCAGGTTTATAAAATTCTCATACATATTCAAGCATATATATATATATATATATATATATATATATATATATAGCATTTTTTCTTACTTTTCCATAAATGCAATCAGATTACACGTACTTTCTACAATTTGCTTTGGATATTTTCCATAATCTACCTTACTTTTTAATAGAAAACTAGTCTTCCACTGTATTCATGTGTTTAATCAGCCTGCTTATTGGTTGTACTGATTACACTGTTCTCAGATTTATGCCAGTCTAACATAAATATCTTTAAGTATCTGCAAGATAAGTTATTATAAATACAGATACTGGATAAAAGGACACATGAATTCTAAGTTACTATGAAATGCATTTCAGAAAATTTATACTACCATCAAGAACGTAAAAACACAAGTCTCCTCATACCTTCCTCTGACAAGAATAGAGCCATTAAAGAAAAGATAAGCCCAGGGCAATTAAAGAAAAGATCAACTTGTCACTACATATGCCCATAAAATACTGTTAGGGAAGTCACAGAAAAATTCCATTTCACTTCTACAAATAAAATGTGTATATATAAATGTGTGCGTATGTATTTGTATGCATAAAACACACACAGAGATATCTTCTAATGCTCTGGTCTCAACTTACACATCCCATCAGAAAGGCCCTGTCTATCCTATTTTTATTTTTTTTTAAGATTTTATTTTATTATTTTTAGAAAGAGGGGAAGAGAGAGAGAGGCAGAGAGGGAGAGAGACATCAGTGTATGGTTGCATTTCACCTGCCTCCAGCCACAGACCTGACTGGAGACCTGGCTTGCAACCTAATTATGTTGCCCTGGCTGGGAATCGAACCTGCGACCTTCGGGTTCACAGGCCAGCGCCTTATCCATGGTGCTACCAGCCAGGGTTATATCCTATTTTTAAAGTAAATCTCAATATACTCTCAATAATAACTTTTTATAAAGGTTTTATTTATTTTTAGAGAGAGGGGAAGGGAGAAAAAGAGGGAGAGAAACATGTATGGCTGCCTCTCGCACACCAACTGGCCTGCAACCCAGGCCCGTGCCCTGACTGGGAATTCACTGTGACAACAAATATGTGTTACATTTATTTAAAACTATTTTAATGCAAGTTCAGTTTTAACCAGACCACCATTTCAAATGCTTTGCAATCTAGTTACATAAGATATATTCTTGTTTTGCAAGTTTAAATAATTTAACTAAATATTAAATAGGTATTTGCTAAAAATAATCCTCAAACCTTGCTTCATGAAGTTAATCTTTTTTAGCTTCATTTTGATTTAGTTTAATGCTGGTAGCTACCTTGTACATTCTTTCAAATTACTATTACCTTAAAGTTACAGAGAACTTACAATTTACAAAATGCTTAACATGTATTATTCTATTTGCCTCTCTGAGGTATGCTGTGCAGACTACTGTTGATACCTAACAGATAAAAGATGGTTAAAGAGATAAACTACCTCAACTATAAGGGGGTTGGGACATGAAGCTAACACTTCAGATTTTGAACACAAGGTTTTATTAGATACATTGTGGCAGGTAATAAAATTAACTGACAATGCCTTGATGTTTCAGCAAATACATCCATTTATTTCAATACCTAGAAAAAGTATTATGAAATGCATCTTATATTCAATATTTAATGTATTTCTAAAACAACTTCATTTACTAGAATATTTGAATGATAAGGGACCTAAGAGATAATTAATTCCTTCATTTTTATAGAAAGTAAAAATCACAAAATTTCAATACACAATCCAATCACTCAGCAAGTAAATGGTAGTCAAGAATTACCACCTAGCCATTGACATTGATACTTTTAATATCAGAAGTTCCCAGACATGGAATTCATGATTCAGAAATCAAATTTCATCATATTGCCTTGAGTTATAACTTTTTAAAAAGTTTATAATTACTGTTACAAAAAAGCAAAATAAGTTATTAGAATTTATCTTGATTAAAATCAACAACTATCATGTATCTTGTGCTTCAGATTTAAAACATTCCACTAATGACTAATAATTTCCTGCCATCTAGCCAATGTTAAATCATGCCAGGCCATTAGTCACTTATTCCAGGACTTCCATTATTCAATATTTACCTCGAATACTATATGGAATTTTTTACTAATATTGCTGGTAAAAAAAGAAAAAGAAAAAAAAGTGAGGTTCATATGTTTCCTTATCTACCCCAGCCATAATATCCTAGAAATTATTTAATGAGTTGGTAAAGTATGAATTTCCTTTATTAAAAACAAGTTCGTGTTACTCCACTTTCACCAACACAGCTACCCTTACTGGAAATAAAAATGTCAATTATCACACTGACATGAACGGATGTACGGAGAAAAATCATATGCTGTGTTTTACATTTCAGTCTTACCTGATAACTTAGGAAACTATTTTTAAAATCAAAGTGACAGGAAGAAAGACTAATAAAAAGTTAATGGATAAAACCAAATTTTACCTTAATTCTTACTATTCTTAATATACCTGTAATAATTTACATGCCAATACTTTAAAAAATCATTCATTTAATATATGATTATTAGATAGTATTTTAGCTAAACTGACAGGTAATATGAATTTGAACTGGCAGCAAATAAACAATTTTATTAAATATTTTAATATTTA
The DNA here is from genome assembly GCA_004026585.1 of Noctilio leporinus. NCBI lineage: Eukaryota > Metazoa > Chordata > Mammalia > Chiroptera > Noctilionidae > Noctilio > Noctilio leporinus. The sequence goes on from PVIW01008886.1 coordinate 4,704, forward strand.
AAGATCTTCTAAAATCAAGTATCTTCTCCTAAAAATGTATAAAAGTAAAGTATTTAAAATTTTCATTTTAAATGTTTTAAGAATGTTTAGGGAAGCCCCAATGAGAAGTGAGGGGTCCCAGCCTCACACCAGGTTCCCCAGACCTGGGTTTAAGTGCCAGGAAGGTAAGTCCCCATAACTTCTGGCTGTAAAAACCAGCAGAAGTTGAGGCTGAGGGAGATGGAGGGCTTCTGGAGTCTCAGGTAATTCCTCTTCAAGGGCCCATACACGGATTTACTCTGACTCACTCCCTCTGAGTTCCACTGGGGGGCAGCAAATTGAAAGGCACGAGAGAGACACCTGGACGTTCTGAATTGTTCAGCATCAGGGGAAGGGCAAGAGGGGTAGCGTTCTCCAGAGAGAAGTGCTGGCAGAGGCCACTGTTCCTTTTCTGAGCCCTCCCCTCACAGAGGTGGCAGGGGTCAAGGGGTGGCATCATATGAAACTCTTTTTATCAACTTGACTCACACTGTTTGCCCCACCATTGTGATTCCCTGAGATTCCTGCCCCACCCAACTTACAGGCCTACCTAAGCTGCTTCCAGCGGCTTTTTCAATAGAATGGCCTATCTTGGCTCATGCTTTCAACTTTTCTAAAATTCCTTAAAACACCTGTCATGTTTAAAACTATCTTTATCTTTGCTCTATTGTGAATTGTACGCTTATATTATTTTATAATATCCATTTATGTGCACCTTTACTATGTTCAAAATAGTTAATTTGATATTCTTCCCTCATTTGCTTCCTCTTTAACTTGTTAAGGTATTTCCCATACTTCATATGAAAAATATTAAAATATTTATACCCTGTAATACCAAAACTTTCATCTGTGTTCTTTTACGCCTTTTAAATGTGAAAGCAAATGGCAAAAACTTTCCTATTATTTTTCAACTTTGTTACTGATTCAATTAAAAATTTAACTCTGTATTTCATTTTGATAAAAGATAAATATGTAATTTAATTCTTTCCAAATCACCACCTAATTCTTCATGTAATGTATGGTCCTTTCAATCCACACTGATTTGTGATTTCACTTTTTCATACATTCAAGAATTGTGAAGTGCTATTTCTGCTGTATTAGCTTCTTTTAGACTACCATAATTTTAAAACGATGTACACAAGACTGAGATTTAAAAGATTTTCAAAAATCAGCAGTAAAGGTTCTATTAGAAATAATTTACATAACAAATTGGAAGAATAACAACAGAGGGTAAATGCTATCCAGGAGTAGATAAAACAGGATGTTGAGGTATAAGTTCCCAAAAAACAGTGGTGGTTTAAGGCAGAAACAAGAAAGACTTTCCTAACCATTAAAGGAAAAGAAAACATTGCCCCCCCCAAAAAAAAAATCAAACAATTATAATGATGGTCTCTATGGAGATCTTTAAGAGGATATTCAAAGATGAACTTTAGATGGATAAGACCTTCCTCTGAAGGCAGAAGAAACAAACTAGACGACTCCATTTAGTGGAGAGAAGAATGCAGACTTTTGATTTTCAGTAGCATAAAAGACTACCAAATGACAGCTGAGAAAACAACATTCTCTTCATACAAGAAAATAAAGTGCTTAGCTGCCTTAATTTGTAGGAAAAGAAGAGTTTGGTTAAAAATTCTCAAATCTACTGTAACCCAAACTTATTTTCTTCTCAACCTCTTTCCTGACCTTCTGACAGTAATGCCCTCTGATTTTAGAAATTTTTATCTGGTTTCCTATTATAACCCAAACTCAACACATCTTTTTATTTTCTAACTTTTCTTTTTAATATAGTTAATGTTTTTTCAATTATAATTTATATACCTTATATTAGTTTCAGGTATAAAACTCAGTCATTAGAGATTTACGTTTTAGGAAGTAATTAACCAGGTTAATGACTACCCATCTGACATCACACAGTTATTACAATATTATTGGTTATCTTCCCTATACTGTACTTGATGTCCCCATGGCTATTTTATAACTACCAATTTGTGCTTAATCCCTTTACCTTTTTCACCCAGCCCCCCAAACCCCTTCTCATCTGGCAACTGTCAAAATGTCCTCTGTATCTATGAGTCTGTTTCTGTTCCTGTTTCTTCATTTATTTTGTTTTTATTCCACGTTTAAGTGACATAATATGGCATATGTCTTTCTCTGTCTGACTTATTTTACTCAGCACAGTATTTTCTAAGTCCATCCATGCTCTTGAAGATGGCAACATTTCATTCCTTTTTATGACTGAGTCATATTCCATTGCATATACACACCACTTCCTTGTCCAGGCATCTATTGATGGACACTTAAATTGCTTCCATAACTTGGCTACTGTCAATAATGCTTCAATGAACATATAGATGACAGATAAGTACTTATTACCACTTTATCTATCATTCATATTTTTGATATTTTTTCTTTTTCTTTTTTGTCTAATGAAGGCCCTGGCCCTGTGGCTAAGTTGCTTAGAGCATTGTCCTATACACCAAAAGGCTGCAGGTTCAGTCCCTGATCAGGGTGCATATAGGAGGTAACTAACTGATATTTCTCTCTTACATGTTTCTTGCTCTTTCAAATCAAAAAACATATCCTTAGGTGATGATTAAAAAAAGATCCTTCAACATTTCATGTAGTACTGGTTAGGTGTGATGAACTCCTTTAGCTTTTCTTGTCTGGGAAGCTCTTTATCTGTCCTCTGACAGATAAATGACAGCTTTGCTGGATAAAGTAATCTTGGTTGTAGGTCCTTGTTTTTCTTCACTTTAAATATATGGTTATCAATTCCTTTGGACTGCAAAGTTTCTGTTGAGAAATCAGCTGATAGTCTTAGGGGAGCTCCCTTATAGGTAACAAACTGCTTTTCTCTTGCTGCTTAAAAGATTCTCTTTGTTGTCTGGCATTTTTCCTTGACCTGTATCTTCTCTGGGAAGTTGTCCCAGACACTCGAACTGTCCCTTTTTTTTTTTTTTTTTTTAATTCTTTTTTCTTTTTGCTGTGTTCATTGGGTGTTTTCTGCTTATCTTTCAAATTGCTGACTTGATCCTCTGCTTCATCTACTCTACTTTTGATTCTCTGTAATGTATTCATTTCGGTATATTCTTTTTTTAAAAAATCCTCATTAGTGGACATATGTTCATTAATGAGAGAGTGGGATTGACATTGATTTGTTTTCCACTTATTGATGCCATTTACTGGTTCTTTTAATATGCCCCGACCAATGACCAAACATTGGTAGACCAGGACCACGCTCTAAACAACTGAGCTACTCTGCCAGTGCTGTAACAAGTGTTCTAAACTCTGCATCTAGTAGAATGCTTGTCTCCATTTTGCTTAGTTCTGGAGTTGTGTTCTGTTCTTTCATTTGGGACATGTTTCTTTGTCTCCTCATTTTGGTTGCCATCTTGTGTTTGCTTCTACATATTAGGTGGAGCAGTTATGTCTCCCAGTATTGGTTTTATGTAGTATGAGTCCTGTAGGGCCCAGTGGTACAACCTTCCCAGTCACTCAAGCTGGCTGCTCTCGGTGCAGCTTCCTGTTGTAATTGAGCCTTGACTGCTGTCAATGGACGGGATTTATCCAGATGTGAATTGACTGAGAAGACTGACAGTGACTATAGCATAAGATCTGCTGTGCAGGAGCTGACCCCACAGAGCAGGGCTCACTTTGGCGGGACATTGGTGTCCAATGAACCTGGAGGTGGTTAGGGGATACTCTGGCACGGCACAGCCTGAAGCTGTTTGCTGCATGTACGGACTCTAGGGCCTTCTAGGAGTGCAGGCCCAGGTCAGCTGCTGCTGCGCCCTGTCCAGGGTCACCTGGTGTGCGCTACAAAGTAATCCGCAGATGGCTGCTACTTGTGCAGGGTTTGCCTGCACCTGGCAGAGGCCAGGCTGCAAAACCAGGCCAGCTGAAGCTAGCGGTTGGCCTGGGGCTACTGAGCAAGTGGTAGGAGGTATGCAGAGGCCAGATGCTGATGCTTTGAGAGATTTTTGAAAAGTGAGCAGCATGAGCCAAAAACAGATTGTTTGTATGTGTAGAAAAATCATTGGAAAGGGCTTGGGTAGGCCCCAAAATTGGGTTGGACAGGGTCTCAGGGAATTCCCTGGGTAGGCTAACAGTGTTGGCCGAGTTGATGAAGTCCAAGACACAGCTCCCCACTGGCTCCTTAGGGGGTTCTCTGAAGCCAAGATTTCCCTCTCAATAATTCCCTCACATGGATTATTTAGGATAATTTCCAAATATTTGAGGATTTTCTGGGTCTCTGATATTGATTACTAGTTTAATGTCATTGATGCAAAAGAATACACTTTGAATGATTTTTAAATTCTTTTGAATGTATTGATGTTCATTCTACAGCCCTGAGTTATTTGCATTTAATGTAATTATTGATATGGATAATTTAAATTTACTATCTTGCTTGTTTTTTATTTGTCTCATTTATTCTTGTTCCTTTTTACTTGTTTTTTCACTTCTTTTAGTTTTAAAGATTCCACTTTACTTCCACCATTCATACTTATACCAATAGTCGTATCTTTTTCTTTTTTAGTGGTTTCACTAAGATTTATAACATGCACCTTTAACTTATCATCATTTACTTTAGTATTATATGATTTAATATATAAGAATCTTACAATTTATTTTCAATTCCATTATACTCTGCTTTTTTTCTCTACCTCTCTCTCATTACCCTCTCTGAAAAATAAAAAAATAACATTTTTTTTTAAAGATTTTATTTCATTATTTTTAGGAAGAGGCGAAGTGACAGGGGCAGAGAGGGAGAGAGACATCAATGTATGGTTGCTTTTCACCTGCCTCCAGCCACAGATCTGACTGGAGACCTGGCTTGCAACCTGGTTATGTGCCCTGGCTGGGGAATCAAACCTGCGACCTTTGGGTTTGCAGGCTGGCACCTTACCCACTGTGCTACCAGCCAGGGCTTAAAATAAAATCTTTAAAATATAATAAATAAATAAAAGGTATTTTGCTGAATATATGTATAATTTGGGTTGACTTTTACTTTTTCCTTTTAGGGCTTTAAAAAAGTGTTGCCCCATTGCCTTCTGCTTACACCATTTCTGGCAAAAATTCTGCTGTAACTTTATCTCTATTTCTCTTTTTAAAATTTCTGTCCACCTTCCAGACTTTCTCATTATGTCTAGTTTCTAGTAGTTGCACAATGATGTATATAGGTGCTTCATTCTTTTACTGTAAATTCTATTATCATTACTATTAGTTATTGTCTTCAGCCCATGAGTATTTGAGCTTCTTTTTGGACCTGTGATACGATCTTTTTCATTTTTTATTTATATTTTTTGGCCATTATCAATTTAAATACTTATTAATTTTGTTGTTGTCCTTTTTCTTGTTAGACTCCTATTTACTTATGTTACATAAGGTATGGTCCCATAGTAAATGCTCTGTTTATTTCAGTTCCCCCTTTTATTTCAGTTTAAATAATTTATTTGGAATTATCTTCAAAGTGAATGACTATTTCTTCAGCTGTGTTTAGTTTACTGACCTGAAACAATGCTTCATCTCTGATATCATTTAAAAAAATAGTTTCCTTCCCCTAGTTGTGGAACCCTTTCACCCTCTGGACAAATCCAAGTATTTTCCACCTCTTTATGGGTTTCCAATTTTCTGTCAAATTTCTCATTCATCTGTTCATTCAAGTTATCTACCTTATCCACTAATCCTTTAACATGTTAATAATTATTATTAATAATTAGTTTGATAGTTACAATATCTGGGTCTCCTGAATTGGGTCTATTGATTGCTTCATCTTTCAACATTGGGAAAAGTTTCCCTTTCTGTTTATGCCCAGTAAGTTTTGAATGAATGCTGAACATGGTGTACAGAACAGCAGAGAGTGACATTATTATTATTTACACTTGGAAAGTGGCATGTCTGTTCTGTCACATGTGGAGTTGTTTAGTCAATTTATACAGAAACTATGCTTGGTACAGATTTTATTGTTGTCATAGTTACCTTCAGCACATCACAGGCATCCAATTCTTCTACTAGTAGATTACCACTATTGGTGCTTAATGTGAGAGATGAGTTGGGGAGTTTTTCTTAACTTTCCTTTCAGCTTTCAACCATTCCTGAATCTTAATATCACAGAGGGATCTCCCTCCATTCTTGACCTCCTACCAGCAGTTAAAAGCCTCTGTTTGTCACCTGGTGGTGACTCATGGTTGAGACAGGTGGGGTTTTCAGTAGTCTGGACCAGTGTCAGTACTGGGTAGGCCCTGCAACTCTCCTTTCTATGGAAGCCAAAATCGACTTTGTATTTGTGTTGGTCTTGAGTGGTACTTTCCTACTCTTCCTGTAGTTGTAAAAGACCTGACTCAAAGTACTGGTGTAGGATACTGGGGTCCAAAACAGTTTTCTGTACCTCTTTCAGAGGTGAAGAGTCTTCTCTTCTACCTTTCTCTCAGCATCAGTGGGGCTTTGGCTGTGTCCTAGGGACCCAAGGGTTCCTTCCTCCATAGAAGGGTTTATTCTAATCTCCCTCCAGAAATGTTTGAAATAAGGCTTTTTGCCCCATTGGTTTGAGGCTTAGATGAGTCTGAGTAAATGCAAGGGGTTTTGCATCTACCCTCCAGCAGCCCCAGATCATCTCCATCTCTACACCATCAAGATGACTTTTGTCGGGTAGTTGCCTTGCACCCAACCTCAACAGTAAGTATCCTGTGGAGCCCCAGGGAAAGGTATTTGCAAGGAAGTGTGGATGTATCTTTTATCAGGGGCCCCTATATATTCCAAATTAGTACACTCTTAGTCTTTAACATAATCAGTTAAAATTTTAGCTGATTTCTTCTTATCTACTTTCATGGCAGCCACCCCTCTCTCCTAGCTCTGCCAAAGGTGAACAATTCATGGTCCATTCTTTAGGGGAGGAGGGCTGTCCAATTCTTTGGAATTTAAATTGCTTTGCTGCTTTGCAAACTCAGCTCTCTGATGGACTCGGAGAAATTATGATTTTGTCGATCAACCACCTTTATATTGTAGGCAAGGGTGAGAAGTTCTGTGCACATTCTTTACATCCTGAGTACAAGTAGAAGTTCCCTTCCACGTTAATTCACGTCCATTTTCTTTTCTTTTTTTTCAATGTATGGTTGCCTTTCACCTGCCTCCAGCTACAGACCTGGCTGGAGACCTGGCTTGCAACCTGGTTATGTGCCCTGGCTGGGAATTCAATGGGTGACCTTTGGGTTCACAGGCCGGCGCCTTATCCATTGAGCCACCAGCCAGGGTTCATTTTCTATCTTTGTAAAGGCATCACTATTCTTAGTCACCCGGATAAAACACCGAAAGTATCTGACTTCTCTACAACAATGTTGAATATCCAATCACTTGATAAAAGTCTGGATTAGAGAAATCACTAACATATTATTACTAGAATATATTTTATAGTATAAGTACTTATATTTTATAGTATAGTATAAGTACTTTATATTTTATAGTATATGTACTTATTTCTCAATGGTCAATTACATAAATTCCTTCATCCTGCCTCCTGCACTATGTCTTCGTCTAATTAAGCCTGACTTTATCATTAGACTGCCTTACTACAGTGTTGCTTTGACTGGTTATAGTCAAGCCCATGACCAATCTGATCCTATTCTGGCTTTATAGGTCACTTCCTACAGGAACAGGTGCTCTATCCCATTTCCCTACTGACCCAGGTCCTCCTCCTTTTAGCACCCAGAAATGTTAGCATTCAAGGTCTATTACAAAGAGGGCACTTTCTGTTAAAAAATTCCCTGATTACACAGACAGAATTCCTTTCTTCTAAATTGTATACTGCTTTATTTGTACTATAAAAATAACATTTATTACAAATTGGCATTAAAGTCATACACATCTCTTCCACTCCCTACTATACTGTAAACTCCAGAAAGCTAGAGGGCAGATTTTATAAATTGTTGTATTTTCTCTTTTAACTTCCCTATGTAAATACTTATCTTGCAAATTAAAGTAGCAACATTAATAAAATGACATTTACTTTCCTTCTTATAATCCATGCATCCTTACAAAGTCACTAAAATATTTCATCAGCCCACAAAACATTGCTTTTGAAATGTCTTAAGAAAGGAAAAACATACACACTATGACTATAGTTATTATGCCATTCAAGCATTTTCAGAGGATTAGTTTAGGCATAGCCAACCATTTATACTGCTAATGTTAAATCTATAGTGGTAATCCCAAACACAAATATACTGAAATCCCTTTATTTAGCTCCATATAAACAATCCCAAGAGATCCACTAAGTTTACTAAAGAAAATTACTGTTGCTGCTAAAAAAAAGGATATCTACCTTATTAATTCTCTGAGTGCCTTATTTTGGTAATCATATTCAGGCATTTTGCCAAGATGTGAAGGTGACATGTTTCTACTAAATCATTTCGATTAATAGTGAAAGGCATAATCACAAACAGGAAGAAAAAGAGCAATTCTAACAGCTTATGCCTTTTTATAATTAGTACTATCACCAACTTTTTCAAGAAACAGCATATAAAAATTCTATATGCTATTTTAGTGAATAGCCAGAAGAGGTGGCATCTTTGTCAGTTACTTCTCCTGGCAAGGCTAAGGGGCTGGGACCACACTTGAACTTGAACTCACCTGACTCAGACACCAGAGCGGATGTTGAATATGGGATTATTTTCATGCATTGTTAAGAAATGCATAAAATAAAAAATGCTTTTCTTGCTAAAACAAATATGTCAATCGCTATCCTTGCCAATTTAATACAGAACTGCTACCCAACAATGCAGCTTCTCGTAATTTAGTATGAAAAAAGTCATATAAAGAAATTCAGCATAGAACTGTTCATAATAGTTAAAAATACGAAATGGGTTTAAACGTTAACCACTAGAAGTCATTTATATAAAACAAAGTGAATATATACTATTCAGCAATGAAAATGTTGCAGATCTCTATTTACTTGCATGGAAAGATGCCCTAGCATGCTGCTGCAGAAAACAGGGTACAAGTCAGATAGACCTGTGTGTGCTGCTCACCCACAGGACCCCTAGCCGGCAGGATGTGGAGCATGTGCCAGTTAGCAGCTCACTGCCTCTCAGCTTCAAATTTATACTGTATTTGCCTGCTCTGCAGAAATGAAGCTGGCCCTTTATATATTTTTCCTTTGCCAGATGACAATTACACTTTATTAGTCCAAGTGCTGGAGAATAGCTTCCACCAACACCCCAACCTTCAGGGAGTTTTGTAGCAAAATGCCTTCAGTGAGATATCTTCCGTGAATAGCGCTTCCCCAGAATACCAGAGAGAGGATTTTGATTTTTGAGCAAGTTTCCATAGCACCTTCTCTGTCATCCAGTAAACCAATGCTACACCCTCTCCAACATGGTGTAAACCTTAGCCCTGAGGCAGCCTCTTCCTGAAATCTTTCTCAGACCTAGGGGTGGTGGCTTTCCTTCTACTTGCCATTCGTGTGTTCATCAAGAGTTCACTTCTTTCTACCCAAATGCCTTGTTACTCCAATTCCCTATTATAGTTAATAATTTATTTATATTAAAGAATATTTAATTCTTTAGTTTTTGTTGAAATTGCTGGGTGATCTTTTCCCCATTTTTTACTTTTCAGTGTTGCCTGAATTTATATGCATTTTTTTGGTGATAATCACAAAAGGCAAGTTAATTTTATTTTGGAAAAATGAAAGAAATTCAGTGCAAAACAAGTATTATTTAAATAAAGTTATTCTATTTTTAACAGAGCAGAAACATATTTGTAAGATAAAAATGACTGAACTCTAAAGAACATTTTTGTAAGACCAAAATTATTCAGTTTTTGTAATACCAATTTCTTTTCAACATAGCTAAAATTGTGTTTTTATGTCATTTTAAACAATAGAAATGATTTATATTTTTCTCTTGATTATGCCATATGTTTCCCCTTACAAAAAGGTCATTTGTCATGAGATATCCTAAAGTGATAGGTACTGTAATAGGTTCTAGTTCCTCAAAACACATTGTCTGCTTCTTCCCTCTCACTATGTCAGCCCCTCTTACCATGTTCAAGGATGATCAGCTGGGCTCCAGCTTGTGCATTTCCAACATCATTCTCAGCAATGCATTGATAGAACCCCTCATCTGACTTCACCAGACCCAAAACTTGAAGATTATGCTCCTTCTGAGGAAAAACATAAATTTTATGATTTCACTGATAAACATTACTTCAAAATCTCAAGAACATGCCCTTCTGAGAAGGAAAAACAAGTTGTATGACTCAGTTACTGAACATTATCCACTTACGCACTTGTTAACTCAATTTTATTGACAAGGTACTGACTTTACACTGATTAAAACGGGAAACACCATCATTAACAATTAAGAACTTAATACTCACAGAAAGCCACACGCACAATATTTGCAAACTTACACCTCTGCCGGAAAAATATCTGGCATGCAATACCATGTGAGCATAGTGAAAGTCTAAACTTGTGGATTCAAAACATATTTTAACATTATTTCTAGTATTAAACAGTTCTGATAGGTCAGACTATATTAAGTTAAGTTGCATATAAACAAGCTTTCCTTAAACTATAAAGTACCATATGGATGTCAAACTATTGTTACTGTTATTGATTTAATAGTTTCAAGATTTTAAAAGATAGTATGAAAATAATGATAAAATAAATGTACGAATTTAACTATAATACATTGCTTTTTAGTTACAATTAAATTACTTTATGTAACTTACAAGTAGATGTTTCAAAAATAGAAAATATGAGGTCTGTTTCAAAAGTGTCAAGTCAATATTAATATAATTAAAACAATTTGTATGGCCGCTACTTTTGGGACAGACCTTACATGAAGCATATCCCTACTTACATGAAAATTTATAATGAGACAATAAGTCTTCAACAAATATAATTCTGAATATTACTATGAATTCATGTATCATAAGATATGCCATCAATCCTTGTTACTAAAACCTACATAATTTGATTATAAGGATGCTAGATAATGAAAATAATAATAATAGATAATATTTAATATTTCCTAAGCATTTACTTTATATAAAGTAAAAAGCAGTACTGGCTGAATATTCTTAAATACACTTAATACTAATTATTTACTTTTACATATACTTTTTAAAAGAATCTTTTTATCTATTGTCACAATATTTATCCAACACTGGATTGTACTTGTTTTATTCATTTTTTTTGTTCATACTTATTTTGAAGGGCCTGAGGATCAATAAATGAAGGAGTTTTGTTCCTTGAATAGTGAACTATAAACATAATTGGTGCACACACATTTGCATGTGCATACACATATACACACACAGGACAATGGTCACCCAGAATATGGTGGCAGCTGTGCTTAAGAGTACTTGTATGTTTAAGCAGGAATTCTAGATCTAGAACTAGTACTGTCTCAGGAGATCTGGACTTTAGACTTATTTACTATGTGATCTTATATGAGCTACAAAAATATTTCTGGACTCAACTTTTTCATCATCCAATGAAGAGATTACATTTTATGTGAATTTTTCTATTTTTCTATCTTTGTGGTACATAATATGGTGTATATAACAGATCTTTTGGTGATTACATTCAAAGACATTTAAAGGTTTTAGAGTTAAGTGTCCCTCTTTTAAAAAGTACTTACTACAATCTTAAAGTAATCACTTGGGATAACCATATCCCCATTCTTGACCCACTTCACAGTCGGAGTTGGCTTCCCAGTCACTTCACATTCAAATACAATATCCATAGATTCATGAGCATATATATTAGTAGGCTGCTTCAGGAATTCAGGTTGGGCTTTAAAACAAAGGAAATTCAGATATTAATAAAAATAAAAGTGGGTAGCTAGTCATACTTCAAGCAACTTTTTAAAAAATTATAGAATTCACAGGGTTTTTACTTATTGAGGCTTTCATATATTTTTAGAAAAACATGTAACAAATATATACTTAAAATGTACATTAGGAACTCAATATCTTTAAATATTAACATTCTGGTATAATTAACTTGAATAATTATAACTTCTGAGTTTCCTCATTGAAAAATATTTGGTAAGTTGTTGAATTGAAGAAATTGACAATATGAGTTTTCTAAGATAAAAATGAATGTAAAGACTATGTCCTATGATTTCCATCATTTTGGAAGGGCCATAATTAAAATTAGAAGAGTTGAGAAGACTGACATTACCTTCCTTTTCTGTCAACCTGATGATTAATGTACCCCCCCCCAAAATGTAATACAAATGTGACAATTAGAGGTCTTAAAATAGTTCACTCACACAACATGCTCCCATTAATAATATCCCTCATTACATGAAACGGTTTTTAAGGGTTGGGAGAAAGAGTGACAAGATCTTTGGGGAAACTTAAGTGTATTGAAAAAGCCTGAGTATTCCGGCAACTCCCTTTCACCTTTTCCCAAAGCTGTAATCACTGACTTATGAATGGCAGATTCATTAAGATTTTGAATTAGAAAGGTAAAAGTAGACCATTAGTCCAACTACCCACCTAATGCTGTAATTTCCTACACAACATCACTAACAAAGGGGTCTTTCTGATTTGGGAAAGTTTCAAATGACAAGGAACTCTCTATATCACAACGCAGCAAGCTCCACTGTAAGCTAGTTTCTATTAAAAAAAAAAAAGTGATGACAAAAAGAGCAGTTTTCTTTTACCCCACAGTTGAGCTAAAATGTGCTCTGCCTACTAGGATTTTAATTGGGATTATGTTGATTTTGTGGTAACTTGACATCATAAAATCATATTTCTTTTTATGAATATTCTCTCTCCATTTATTTAATCTTTGGGTTTTATTCCTCTCTCATTAATGTTCTATAGATTTCAATATACAAATCTTGTTTATACTTTGTTAGGTATATACCTCAGTATTTAATTTTTTTTGGTTCTACTGGAAGTGGGATTTAAAAAATATTTTCATTTCCAACTGATCACTGCTAGTATGTAGAGGTGTAAATGATTTATGTATATTGACCTTTTATCTTGTGGTCATGCTAAACTTACATATTAGCTCTAGTAACTTTTCTATAGGCAATTTTTGGGTTATCTACATACATACAACATATATTTACAGGAAATTATTATATGTTGTCTGTAAACAGAGGCATCATTATGTCTTCCTTTTTTTAATTTAAAGATTTTACATTTATTTTTATTTTTTTATCATTCTTAGAGAGAGGGGAAGGGAGAGAGGCAGACAGGGAGAGAGACATCAATGTATGGTTGCTTTTCACCTGCCTCCAGCCACAGACCTGGCTGGAGACCTGGCTTGCAGCCCGGTTATGTGCCCTGGCTGGGAATCGAACCAGTGACCCTTGGGTTCCCAGGCCAGTGCCTTATCCACTGTGCCACCAGCCAGGGCCTAAGTCTTCCTTTCCAATTTGCTTTCCTCTTTCTTCACTTTCTTGCCTGTTAACACCAGCTAGAGTGGGGCAGATCCTCAGGAAAAGTCCAGGCTAGCTTTATAATTGGGATAAGTGAAGAGTAAGAATGTAGAGAGCAGGCAGAACACCAAGTAAGCAGTAGAAACCAAGGAAGGAAAGAATGTCTGATTTTTTCTTTTTTTACATTTTTTATTCTATTTTTTCTATTACCATTTATCCCCCCATATGAATGTCTGATCTTAAGAAGCAATATACACTCATTGTGACAGAAGATTATGAAAACATAAGTCTGTACAACTAGATGAAATCAGGGAGATCTACTAATAGTACATTTGATTATCCTTTCAAATACATATTAACCATTTGTATCTATTCTTTTGTTAGTTATCTATATACACACTCTGCTATTTTTTTCAATTCAGAATACTCACAATTTTCTTATCTATCTATATAAGAGCTTTTCATATAATGCCAGTTATCAACTTATGGACTCTCAGCTCCAAATCCACTCTTCTTTCAAATAGATAAAGCCGTTTGCCAGCTGGTGCAACCTCAGACTTTGTTCATAGACAGTATTAGAGGGAAAGTGCAGGCTTGGCAGAAGAATGTCCTTACATGAAATTACAGATGCAGAAAAAATGAACATATTTGCAATCCTAGTTAGTCCTATGTAAGATCAGGTTATTTAAGTTTATATATTATTTAATGATGACTTATTGTAAAGATATTGTAATGACTGAAGTCAAGAGCCTATAGTTCAGTTCTGGTTCTACCACTAGACATTTTGCTGACTGTGGGTTTGTTTCTCCTATACTGAGTAAGGAAATCACCAGGCTATTTCTAAACACCTCAGATCCTAACCAATAGTGATTTTATAATATCAGTTTATCTTTGATGTACGATAATTAACAGCTAACATTCATGAGTGATTTCCACTTATCATAACTTAGTTCCCATAACTATATTATTTAAGTATTATTATATTATTTCCATTTAGCAGACACACACAAAGAGGCTAAGTAGCTCCATAGGCTTATATAATTTAGTCAGTGACAGATCTGGACTTTGAACCTAGGTAGTTTGATGAAAAACTCTACAGCCTTTTTTTTTTAAGCTTTATTCTATAGAAAAGAATAATAAACCCATGATAACTGTTGTATATCTTCAACAATTATCAGTTCATGGCCAGCATAGTTTCATCTATACCCCAACACATGCCACATTTCTCCCCAGATTACTTTTAAAGTGAACCCCAAGAGTTATGTTATTTCATACATAAATATTTAGTAAGTACCTCTACAAAACAAAAATTCCTGTTTCTAAACAAAACCATGATATACCATCATCATGTATTAATATCTACAATAGTTTCTTAATATCAATTATCCAATTAGTATCCACATTTCACTAACCGCCCTATTTTTAAAAAATGAGTTATTTTATTTGAATTGGACAACAGGAGAAATTCATCAATATTAACGTGTTTATTATAATCTCAGGATCCTTCTTTATTTCTTATTTTTATTTGCAGTTTGCTTGTTGAAGAAATCATTTGTACTGGAAAATTTCCTGCAATAGGTATTCTGCTGATTGCATTGCCATGGTGGCATTTAACATATTAATTTTTTTATTTAAATGATTTTATTTATTATTTTCAGAGAGAAGAGCAGGGAGGGAGGAAGAAAGGGAGAGAAGCGTCAATGTACGGTTGCCTTTCACAACGTATTTATTCTATGTATTGTAAAGGCTTGACTGGAGTCAGTCTTTTCTTTCAAGATTACTTCACAGAGCCCTGGCTGAGTAGCTCAGTTGGTTAGAGCATTGACCAGATACCCCAAGTTTGCAGGTTCCATCCTCGGACAGGGCACATGCAAGAATCAACCAATGAATGCATAAATAAGTGGAACAACAAATAGATGTTTCTCCCCCACCTCCCACCTTCCTCTTTCTAAGATCAATAAACAAAGCCAAACAAAACAAAAAACAAGACTACTACACAGGCAATGCCATGTCCTTCCATCAAGAAGGTTCATAATGTGTGACTCTCTCTGTATTGTGTTGTGAATAGTCTTTGATAATCATTGCTTATGCAAAAGGAGTGCAAAATAGTAATATTCTTATTCTATTATTCCTTCTATAAAAGAAATATCTTCTCATGAATTATTTGGTTATCCTTAAGTACAGTTTTTAAAGGGCAGGATAAATGCTTATTTTTTCCCTTTATCAATTTCAAAACAATAATCTGATTCTCTAACATCCTTCCCTAAACATGTAAAGTATTGTGTATTAAGTACTGTTGTACAGATTCATGAAATAAAATATAATTGATTTGTTTCAGTCCATGGAAGTTATTATTTTCTTCATTCTTAAATTACCCCAATTTTTGACCAATGGAAGCTTGATATGTTTCCAAGTCCTTTTTGACATGACCCTAGTGATCTTCACTATGATCACAATATTTTGGCCCAAATTGGGGACAAAGCCAGGAATTAATTATTTTAAATATAAATTTATTATGATAAACTCATCATGATTTCATTCTGGGGTTTTCAATTAAATTTAGGACTACAGGATTCAACTGGATCTTATTAACTTTACACCTGTATTTCCCTTCTCATGCCAAAAATCATTTTCAATGATATCAACTTAATTACTCATGTTATATCTTATACTCAGTAGTCTCCAAATAACATTACCAACACTTCCACCAATAATATAGTAACAGAAAGCAGTTGAAGATTTTTGCAATTCTTTTTGTCTTTAGGGTACATACAACCTAATAGGTATATATAGTCCAATTAGTATTTTAAATTTATTTGGAATAGTAACTTTCACCTATAATTGTAACTTTTCTGTATGACTATACTATCAACTGGACACATTTAGAATCACTTATTTCATTCCACTTACCTTTTCAAAAATTACTTTGTAATATTTTAAACCTTCCAAAATAAGGCATATTCAAACAAGTCTTACTGTTAACCCTCTTTTCCCCATTCTGCCTTCTCTATTTTCCTAAAAATGGCCATTTAAAAAACTTTTTTTAAAAATGATAAACAAACAATTTATCCCCATCCCTCTTCTTTGGATTTAATAGTAACAGACTGAAATTTTTCTGCCTTTAAAGCCTGCAATTTTGATCACCATGGCACATTGTTTTCCAAGTAACTGACATACTCCTTGAATCTAAAGGACTGAGGCCTCCCTTAAGGCAGAGCATGTTATTCTGGAAAACAGCAAAAATCCTCTTTAAAAAATATTCAACTAACATAATTGTACTTTTGCAATTTTAGTAAACAAGATGTTCAAAATTCATCATTTACTTTCCCTTTCATGAATTATAAAATACCTTAAAAATGTTCTCTAGATTTTAACTTCTCTGAAAATAGTATTGATATCAATTAAGCACAATGTAAGAGCAGATGTTTGTGGTTGGTAAGTTAAAATGACAACTACAGAACAAATGAGTCAATTATCATAAGGAAATAAGTGTTGCAATGGAAGATTACCAAAGAGATCATTAAGCCTCAAATTCTCTTTTGACAGCTCTCTATCCCTTCTAATGCTATCATCATTACAAGAGTAATTTTAAAGCTAAATTCACAAGTAGAATTTAATACTAAAATATATTACATTCCCAAAATTCTTTTGCTGGAAACATTGCTTAATTCCATTACTGTTTTATAATGCTAGAGATTGCCACTCTATAGAAACAGAAAATACAGGGTCAATACCAAATGTTTTGAGGTCACTTTATTATGGTGTTATTTGAAAGATTCTAACAGTTTTCATTTACATTAGCCCTGAATTGTTGGAGTTTCAATTGTTTGATTTTAATGGTTCAAATATTGAAATTCTTTAGCAGCTCTTAGAGAAATAAAGTAATTTTGTCTATATTTTGTTGAACTGCACACTTGCTGTTCTTAAGGTTTTTTTCTATAATTCACAAAATTACATGTGAGTCCTTAAAAAAAAAAAACACCAAATAAAAACCAAGCATGTCATTTTACAGTCTAATCAAAAGCCTTCTCTAATTACAGGCTCAACTAACAAAGCAAATAAATGTTAGAATCCTGCAATATTGCTGAAGAAAATTTTCTCCAGGAGAAATATGTGAAATAACAACGAAGTGACACTATAACAAAGGTGCAGCACAAGATCCTGAAAATGATTTTTCTATCCTCCTATCCCCACAACTACAGCTCCAGTTTCACCACATTTCCTTAACCCTACCCACCCTTCAACTTAGCTAAGCAGGTACTCACCCTTGATATCTTAACTAAAACATTTCCTTAAAGAGGCTTTTCTTCCCCATTCCAAGGCCACCACTGCCTTATTTATTATTGAAACCTCAGGGGCCTAACCTTTGACAGGCACTCAAGGCATGTACATGGAAATGAGTGGTTACTTGAATTCTAAAAGTTACATTAATCAGCAATGTAAGAGAATTAGATGTTCAGGATAAGCAGTTTTTCAAGGCTTCTGAAGTTTCTCAGTGATTTGGTGTTTTGCCAGTTTCTCCAATAAATTTATTCTTTGCTGTCTGAATTTTCTCTATAAGTTTAAAATTTTGTTTTTAAACTTTGATGATATAAATATTAAGAAACAGGTAATTTCAGCACTCACTTCTGTGTTTATGTTTACAAGCTGGCTCTGTGACTATAAATTTTAATCCTAAACCAATGTTTCTAAAACTTAGGGCCTGAGGGTCCTTAAAGCTCTGAAATTTGAGAGACTGTTCCATACATGTGATTTTCTTTTACTTTGAAGAATTCACAAACATCTTTAAGAGGCTCCCCACCTTAATAAGACTGAACATAATCTTTGCATGATATCCTAATATTACCATGATGAGCATTAACTGTGTACCATGTCTAGACAGAGCAAGTTGATTACTTTCACTAGGCTAATTACTTCTTTAGAAATAACCCCTAAGTAGCTGAACTGAATTTGCAAACTCTCTGATTTCAGCTTTGTAACAGAATACAAAGGATTTAGGACATTACTCCAAGTGAAGCCACAAGTACTTGTACAGATACGGAAAGATACTTAGAAGAAAGTAGAACTTCACACCACATGCTTCAGAATTCTAAAAGATGAGGCCACAAAATCTCCTAGATAATTCTTTGTCATGGTAAAGTGTGTGCGAAGCTGGGTCTCCCTTGGGTTTCCGTATCTTGGTGATTGTAAATAATGCTGCAATGAACATAGGGGTGCTTATGTTCTTTCAAATTAGTGTTTTGGGTTCCTTTGGGTATATTGCCAGAAGTGAGATCACTGTGTCATAGGCAGATTAATTTTTAATTTTTTTGAGGTAATTCCAGACTGCTTACCACATGGTTACACCAATCAACATTCCCACCAACAGGGCACAAGGGTTCCCCTTTCTCCACATTCTGACTAGTATTTGTTATTTATTGATAGGTATTCTGACAGGAGATGATATCTCACTGTGGTTTTAATTTGCATTTCTTTGATTAGTGATGTTGAGCATCTTTTCAGATGTCTACTGGCCATCTGTATATCCTCTTTGGAGAAGTGTCTATGCAGGCTCTTTGCTTGTTTTTTAAATTGGTTTATTTTTTTGGTATTGACTTTTGTAAGTTCTTTATAAATTTTGGATATTAACCCTTATCAGATATATTGGCAAATATGTTCTCCCGTTTTGTGGGTTGTCATATCAGTTTGTTGATTTCTTTTACTGTGCAAAAACTTTTTAGTTTGATGTAGTCCAATTGATTTACATTTTTTCTTTTATTTCCCTTACCTGGAGAAATACATCAGTAAAAATACTGCTACAAGCCAATGCCCAAGATTTTCCTGCCTATGTTTTCTTCTGGGATTATTTTTGGTTTCAGTTCTAACACTTATATCTTTAATCCATTTTGAATTTATTATTGCGTGTGGTATAAGACAGTGATCTAATTTAATTTTTCTGTATGTATCTGTCTAATTTTCCCAATACCACTTATTGAATAAACCATCTTTAGCACCTTGTATGTGCTTGCTTCCTCTGCCAAATATTAATTGACTATAATGGTGTGGGTTTATTTCTGGGCTCTCTATTCTGTTGCATTGATCTATGTGCCTGTTTTTATGCCAGTACCATGTTATTTTGATTATTATGGCTTTTTAGTATAGTTTAATATTAGGTAGCATGATTCCTCCAATTTTTCCTTCTTAGTCAGGACTGCTATTGCTATGCAAGGCCTCTGTGGTTCTATACAAATTTTTGAAATATTTATTTTAGTTCTGAGAAATATCTTATTGGAATCTTAATAGGAACTGTGTTGAATCTATTGATTGTTTTAGCTAGTATGGACATTTAATGATTGTCTTTATTTGCAGATGGCATGATGCTGTACATAGCCCCAAAGATTTCACCAAGATACTACTAGAACTGATAAATGAATTCAGTTCTAGTAGATATAAAATAAATACCCAGAAATCAGTTGCATTTTGACATGCCAATAATGAACTAACAGAAAGGGAAATTAACGAAGAAAATAATCCCATTCACAATTGCTTCAAAAAGGATAAAATACCTAGGAATAAACCTAACAAAAAATGTAAAAGACCTGTACTCAGAAATTATATAAGTTATTGAAGAACGAAACGGAAGAAGATGCAAGTAAGTGGAAGCACACACTGTGTTCATGGACAGCAAGAATTAACATCAAGAGCTATTTTAACACACTGTTGACCAGTCACAAAGAAACTTGTATTTTCAAGCCCAAACATTGACTGATAGCAAGTTAACTCATGCTTGCACTTGTATTAGCTTTTGTATAAAATTGCTGGTCAACAATGTGTTAACAGACAAAATAATTACCTTAGGATAAGCGGATGGTTATAAAAAGCTCCACAGAGAGGTCATGTGAACTAATTTTGAAGGACTATGAGAAAATTTTAGCTGGGGGTAAGGGGTACAGGGTAAGAGAGCTATCAGCACAGTATATTCAGGAAATGATATACTACAGTTTCGTAAAGATTACTCTAGTTCCATCCCAGGTTCAGGTAGAACAGTACCAAAGTTTATTTAACTAATTCTTATACCAAGTCATTTACCTGATGAAAGAAACTAAGACACGGATAAGTTTAAAAATTTGACTAAATTCATATGGCTAAGTAGATAACAGAAATGAGACTAAAACCGGGTATGCTTGGTCCAGAAACCACTCTTCACTTCTCTGGGGTGCTTCTTAGTTAACACTGAAAAAGTTGACCTCGTATGATGGGTGTGGTTGTGTTTTGTACATGTGTGATAAGAAGTTGGCTTTTATCCTAAGCCAAGACAATTGAGTTCTAATGAGAAGAACAGAATATTGTCATGAATCAGGAAGTAAAGGAAAGTGAAATCATGAAGACAACCAGCATAAAGGGAAGATCAATGTCTTACAGAGATCAGGTAGAGTAAAACAGATGCGTAGAAGCAGAATGATGTTTTGGGCTGTGAGAAAGATGGTGAAATTCAAAACTTAGGTTGTAGATTTGTTATGAGGTGGCCAATTTGGAATTAATCAATTTGTGCATAAAAATACAAATGGAACATTTTATTCTTTTGAGGGGAGGAGGAGAGATTTGTATCACAGACTATTATGAACATTTTAAGAGAAAAGGAAAAATTCCCATTAAAAAAAAAAACAACTCATGACCCATTTTAAGTGTTATCAACAAGCTGAGATGACAGGAAATACATGATGGGCTGGCTAACTCACATCACAGCATGTGTAGAAATCCCAGGAGTTAATTTCAGAACAATAAATTTGGCATTAAACAGATGAAGAATGAACTTACAACCTTTTCTACATTAACATTCACAATGGAATTTCCTCTAGTTATAATTTCTTTAAAAATAACAAAAGTCAGACAGGTAGGACTGACTATACATATATAAATAACCATACAAACATTTTTTATTATATCAAATATAGGTATAGATATATACAATTTTCAACCATTTTTCATAGACTGCTTTCCCCATTGGAAAAAGAAATACTTTCAGTTATGGGACGAGGTTCAAAGTAAAATTTTCCAAAAACTTTTTTTACATAATGACTTATCTGTAAACAAAACAAGAAGATCTCATGTGACACACATATTAACAGTACAGCTTGAATTATTATAACTATGACCACCCAGATTAAGAAACAACATTAACATACCAGAAGCCTCACTGTGTTAACATTCAGTCACTCCCTGCTCTTATCTAAAAGTAATTACTATCCTGACTTCTAAATTGTAGATCAGTTTTGTCTATTTTTAAACTTTATAAAAATGTAATCATATAGCATGCTTTTTTATGTGTGTATCTAGCTTCTTTCTTTCTTTTCTTCTTTTATAGTATAGAAATTTTTATATTTAGAATTAGCTAGCTGAATTCAGTTTAGATAATCCCAATTTTGTTGGCAATATCCAAAGCATCACAGTCTGGAGCCTGTCAAACATATGTAGCCTTCTTCTCCTTCGTACCTGATCAGGGTGTTGACCTTGGCCATATCAATGTCACAGAGCTTCCTCACAGGCTGTTTGACCTGGTGCTTGACATTGACATTCACAATGAACACAAGTGTATTGTCTTTTGTCTTCTTTATGGCTGACTTGGTAGTCAGGGGGAACCTGATGGCACAGTGGTCAAGCTTGCTTCTCCCAAGTGTGCTCTTTCAAGGATATTTAGGTTGTCTTCTGAGCCACAGAGTCAGGCCTCTGGAAGGTGGGTAACAGATGCCTTTTTTTTTTTAATTGTGGCTGTGGACACCTTTTAGCACTGCTTTCTCTGCCTTGGCTTTGGCTTTGAGAGGGGCAGGGGCTTACTTCTTAGTTTTGGGTATAACATTCATGAAAAGCTATACTTCTTTCAACAATGTTTGTGAGATATGTCCACGTTGTTGAATTTAGCAGTGGTCTGTCAATTTTCATTGCTGACAAAATGCCACTGCATGATTAAAACACTATCCATTTTACTGTTGATGGGTGTTTGAATTGTTTCCAGTTTTCATTTCCTGTGAAGAAAGCTAATGAGACCATTATTGTGTATGTTTTCGATGCATATATTCATTAGGTTCTAATAAGTATACTCCTAGAAATACAAATGCTGTATATGATATGATGTGTGTATTTTCAGTTGATTCTAACAAAAAATATTCTAAAGAGATCATATCCATGCATAGTCCAACAGAGTCCCCAGTGTTTCTCATCTTAACCAACCCTGTACCCATCAGTCTCTTTAATTTTAGTAACTCTGGTAGAGTACAGCACTTTATCACTGTGGCTTTTATTTGCATTTCTCTGAAAACTAAAGATAAACCATCACTGTTTTCAAGGGTTTTGTAGCCGCCTGCAGACCTGTGAGGTTTGTGTTCAAGCCTTGCCCATTTTTTACTGGTTTAGCTGTCATGTTTACATAATAAATCTGCAGTGGTTCTCTACAGAGTAAACACCAGGGGCTGAAACTTTCTCTCAAAAGGACCAGACAGTAAATATTTTAGGCTTTGTGGGCCATGTGCTCTCTGTCCCAACTACCCAACTCCTCTGTTATTGAATGCAAACAGCCATAACCAATACATAGACAAACGAGTGGGAATGTGTGCCAATAAAACTTTATGGACAATAACATCTGAATTTCATAAAATTTTCAAATATCATTAAACATCATTATTCTGATATTTTTCAACCATTTAAAACCACATGAACTATTTTTAGTTCATAGGCTATATAAAAACAAGTAGGCAGGCAGATTTGGTCCACAAGCTGTAGTTTGCTGACTCTTAGTTGAAACAAAACTCAGTCAAGTTATACATACAACTCTTGTCAGGAGTTACCATTGTTACTATTCTTTACGAAGAACCAACTTTTGCCTTTCTGAAACTCTGTTTTGAGTATTTGTTTTCTAAATTACTAGTTTTTGCTCTTGTTATTATTCCCTTTCTTCTATCTGGGTTAAATTTGCTTTTTTTAGCTATTTGAGATGAATATTTAAATCACTGAATTTTCAGCCTTTCTTCTCTTCTAATATATGTATTGAAGATTTTAAGTTTCTTTAAGTATCACATAAGTTTTGACAGGTCATATCACTATTAGTTCAAACTATTTTCTAATTTTCATCCTTTCTTTTCTGACTCACAGATTATTTAGAAGTGATTCACTTAATCTCCAAACAAGGAGGTTTGTAAATTAGCTTCTCATTAAGTTACTTCTTTTGTAATTAGTTTCAACCTTAATTCTATGGTGGTCAAATCTATAGAATTTAAATTCTCTAAAATATGTTAACATTTATTCTATGGTCAGTATATGGTATATTCTTAGTAACTTCCATGGGTACTTATAAAAGAGCTTATTTATCTGTTTGATGCAGTATCCTATAATTGTCAGTTAAGTCAAGTTTATTAATTGTGTTGTTCAGTTTCTTTTGTACAATTACTGTTTGTGGTTTTATTTTGTTTACATTTGTTTTGTTCTACATATCCTATCTGTTAGTGAAATGTGTTATCTCTATTCCATGATTGTTTGTTTATATCTACTTTTGTAGTTTTATCAGATTTTGATTTTCACAATTTGGGATTATGTTATGAGGTACATATTTAGAATGGTTTTACTTTCCTAATAGACTAATTCTCAATAACATGAAACGCTCTGTTTTACCTCATCTTGTCTTTGCCTGATAACTACACTAAATACTTTCCACTTAGTTTCAGCGTGGTTTATCTTTTCTCATCTTTTTAATTTTTGAATTTTCTGAAGCCTCATATTTAAACTGTCAACTCCTTTTTCAATCTGACAATAACTGTCTTTAATCAGAGTAGTACATTTATAATTACTGATATATTTGGGTTTAAATCTATGATCTCACTATTTGCTTTCTATTTTCTTTTTTTGAAGTATTTTTTTTACTTTTTAATTTTCTTCCTCTATTATCTTGTTAGGTATAGATTCTTCAAGTATTCTTTTAAGACCTCTCAGAGACTAAGACACATCCCTCAAAATAAGGTTTGTACTCTTACCACTTTTCATATTTTAAGAACCTTAGAAGACTAACTCCATTACTTTCCTCTTAACTTATACATCTGTGGTGTATTTTAATTATAATTTAAAAATTTTATGAAATTATTTTACAGTCAACATTCACAGACTTACCCAAATATTTAACCTTTCCCTTGTCTCTCATTTTTCCTTCATCAGTGAGTCTCCATGAAAATACACTATACTTGACATGAATATAACTGTCAATATTTCACCTCATGATTTCTACATCTGATGTTTTAATATATATTTTCCTTCCTTCAACGGACAGTTATTCTCCTACATTTTCTTCTATTAATTTTAGTTTTATGCTTTAGATTTCAATCACTATTGAACCAAATAGAGGTCAGTTTTATAGTAATTATTACATAGAAATTCTATTTTTTTCCCTCTCCATTATGGGAAGCTACATTCCACTTAACCATTTACTAAAGAATTAGCTCATTCCTCATTCCTTCCATTAGTCTGTCTCAGTTCTTCTGATAATACAAGTCTTTCTTTTATTTTTAAAAGATCATTGTAAATTTTTAATACATTTGATTATCTGGTACAGTAAGGTCCCCCATACTATTTTTATTTTCCATAGCTGATCAGCCATTCCTGGACCTTTATGCTTCCATATGAATTTTAGGAGAAAGTTTTTAAGTTCCTCAAAGAATCTGTTAAAAATCTTGATTCATAGATGCCAAATTTATACATTAATTTGCAGGTAAATGACATTTTGAATATTATATCAACTCATCCAAGAGCATTTATTCAAATTATTGTCTTTGTCCTCCACTAGAGTTTTAATTTTTTCCTGAAAAAGTTGCATGCATTCTTAGTAAGTTATTTCTAGATATCTAATATTTAGATATTTAATACCTATTCTAGATATTTACAGTTTTTCCTACTGTGAAGTTACCTATTTTAAAAATTATTTTCTATAGATTATTACTGGTATTGATAAATGCTACTGATTTTTATTTTGTATGGCAAACTTTTTTAGAATTATAAATTAGTTTGGTGATTTTAGGTAGGCAATCAAATAAGCTGTTAATAAAACAATTTTATTTCTTCTTCCAATTTCAAGCTATTATTTCTTTTTCTTTTCTTGCAGTATTGGAAGAATTATGTTAAACAGTACAGATAATTGTGGTCAGCCTAAACTTTTCTGTCTCTTCTATCATTTCCTAAGCACAATAAACATTTTTAACAATTGTTAATTTATCTGTTTCTCTAAGCTGTTACTTAGTTTTGCTTGATATATTTGGGGCTTCATTGTTAGGAGCATATATATATATACATATCCATGTATACTGTATATATCCATATAGTCATATGTTGTGTGTTATATCTTCTTGATCTGTAATTCCTCTTATGAGTAAATATGTTCCTTCTGCTACTTTTGCCTTTTAGATAGATACTTAGACTAAAGTTTAAGTATCTAGTTTTTCCTAGTGTATCTTTCCCATCTTTTTACTTTATATCACTTTGTCTTAAACAACACATTAAGAGAGGTTTCTTTTTGTAATATCCAATCTGCTGGGGCTTTTTTTTTTTTTGATGAGTTTAACACATTTATATTATTTTCATTACCATTACACCGGGAGTTATTTCTTCATCTTATTTATACTTTACTTTAACAGTATACATTATTTCTTTTTTCCCTCTTTTGCGCTTTCAGTTGGATTAAGCTTTCTTTTGCTTTTTAAAAGTTATATGTATGTTCTTTCTTATTCTATGGTGATTGGCCTTAAGTTATAAACTTGTATTTGACATCTTAATATCTGTATCAATAGATATATAGATAGTAGTATCTCTTTATCTTTCCACACATGCACCACTGTCTACCCCCATTACTTGTTCTGTCAAAAATTTTAGTTCTGGGTTTTTTTCTTTGGTTCTAACCTTTTGTTTTAAACAATAATAATGAACTGTCCCAAGTTACTACTACTACACAAAAAGAACACAAAACTTAGCGGCATAAAACTCACACTATTTTCTTATATTCACAGGTGCGGTGGCTAAGGAATTAGGACACAGCACAGAAGGGAAGGCTTACCTCTGCCTCACAATGTCTAAGAAGACTTGGATGTTTCAGGGTAACTCAAAAAGATGAGGGGTTAAGACTTCTGGTCAAGAGGAAGGTATAGGTAGACATGTTTCACCTCTTTGCCCAACCATGGAAAGAATTACAACCATATCTCAAAAACAACCAGAGTCATCAGATATTCAAGGTATATGTAAGTGTGACAACCAAGGATTTAAAGCTGCCACATTCATCCAGATAGGTGAGGATGGGGTCTAGGAGCTAGGAGAGGCTGTGTGGCTCAGACAAGCAACAGGGCAGTGCAGCAGAACAGACAGTCCCACATTCATGTGTGGTGGATAAAAATTGGGAGGGATAGCCTGGGAGTGAGCAGTCCTAGCCCCGGGCCAGATTGTCCAGTCCAGGGTTTTAGCACTAGAAAGTAAACTCCCATTACTTCTGGTTATAAAAACCAGTGGGGATTGGTGCAACCAAAGAAACTGACAAGATTTTCACCTCTTACAGGGCCTGCATAGGGCAGCATAAGAAACTGCCACTTAAAAGAGCCCAAATGACCTTAGAACATTAGAACCCAAAACACATGGTTGCCCACTGCATACAGGAAGTGGATGAAGTGACTGGAAATGGTGTTAAGTGCTAGGCAAATCACTGGAAGCCAGGCAGCAGCATTTTCCCCTCCAAGACCCCACTTCCGAGTCCCCACCACAAACAGAGCCACCGTCTGGTAAAGCAAGTGGCCCTACCCTGGCAATTACATAAGACTCCACCCCACACAATTTACAGGTGCTTTTGCTAATAGGCTACTAAGACAGGTAATAAAAGCAGCTCTATCTAATACAGAGTGTACATGATAAAGTGGCAATAACTTTGCATGTCCTTATTTCACATATTTATTAATTTTGAAAAACTATGTTTCTAAGCGTATGATTTAACATCATTGTTTCAGATATAAAGTATTAAATTCTGAAAGCAACTGTCATGTTGAAGGAATATGATGTTAGAGCAACCATCATTTCTGGACTGAGTGCAGGGCAAACTGCTAAGGAAATGGCAGGCTTCAATAACATCCATTTATGTACAGTTTACAATGTGAACAAGGTGTGGGATGCTGATCCTGATCCTGCCACACCAACAAGGAAAACACATAAGGTACGCAAGGATCCCACAAGTCCAGATATTGTACACAGAATCCAGGAGATCATCAATGAAGATCCAGGAAAGTCAATGCACTCCATAGCAAAAGAACAGCAAATGTCAGATACAATGGGTTGCAAGATTATTGCTGAAGATATCATATACAAATTATATGTTCTTAGAAGCAGCAGTTTATGACACAGCAGGCAAAGGAAAGGCATTTCGAAAAAGCAAGGAAACTGCTAACAAAATGGAAAAATCCCAAAGAATAAAGCCCTCTGGTTTTCTTCTCTGATGCAAAAAATTCTCAGCAGGACCAAATAGTCAACAGAGGAAACAACAGGTGGCTTTGTGAGAATCTTCATGAAGTCCCAATTGTCATGAAAATGAAATTTTTGGCTACGGTGATGTTGTTAGGTGTTGTCAACAATGAAGGAGATATCATGACCCCGTATTTGTTTCCACAAGGCTTAAAGGTGACTGCTGATGTTTACCTCGATGTTTTATATTCCAACAAGATGATGCACCAGCACATAATGCCAAAAAGGTGCAAGAATGTCTCAGTGTCAATGTTCCTGAATTCTGGTCAAAGGAAGTCTGGCTGCCTAGTTCACCAGATGCAAATCCTTTAGACTATTATGTATGCAGCATTTATGAGAGAGAAGTTAATAAAAACCTCATTCCAATAAAGAGGTTGTTAAAGCTAAGATTGAAAACTTTATGATGTCCATGGATAAAGAGAAGTTAATGAAAGCATGCTCAAGATTCCAAAGTCAGATTGAATCTATTATTGCTGCAAATGGAGACTTTTTGAACAATTAAAAAAATATGTTTATGTATTTACATATAAGAATAAGTTTATTTCAAAATATAACACTTTTGTGGTATGCTGTTTGTTACTAAAATTTTGTCAATTTATCACATGCACTCTGTACATAGGAACAAACACACAGAGGCTGCCAAATTGAAGGGACAAAGAAATATGGCCCAAATAAAAGAACAGAACAAAATTCTAGAAAAAGAAAGAAACAAGAGAGAGATAGCCAACATATCAGATGCAGAGTTCAAAATACTGATAATTAGGATGCTCAGAGAACTCATAAAGTAGAGCAAAAAATTAAAAAACAAATAAAGGTTACACAAAGTGAAATAAAAATATACAGAGAACCAACAGTGAAGGGAAAGAGGCCTTGATGAAATCAATAATTTGCAACAAAAGGAAGAAATAAGCATTTAAACAGAATAGAAAGAAGAAATAAGAATGCAAAAAAAACAAAAAAAAAAAATGAGAAGAGGCTTAAGATCCTTTGATCTTAATCAGGACAATTTCAACATCCAAATCACTGACGTGTCAGAAGAGGAACAACAAGAAATTGCAAACTTATGCGGAAGAAATAATGAAAGAAAAGTTCCCTAATTTGGTGAAGGAAATAGACATGCAAGTCCATGAAGCAGAGAAAGTCCCAAACAAGTTGGATCCAAAGAGGGCCACACCAAGATACATCATAATTAAAATGCCCAAGGTTAAAGATAATCTTAAAAGCAATAAGAGAAAAGCAGCAAGTTACCTACAAATGAATTCCCATAAGACTATCAAATAATTTCTCAAAAACTTTGCAGGTAAGAGGGGCTGGCAAAAGTATTCAAAGTGATGAAAAACAAGGATCTATAACAAAGACTACTCTATCTAGCAAAGCTATCATTTAGAATGGAAGGGTTGACAAAGTGCTTACCAGCCAAGGTAAAGCTAAAGGAATTCATTACCACAAGACATTATTACATGAAATGTTAAAAAGACTTATTTAAGAAAAAGAAGAAGATTAATGGAAACAAGGAACAGAATGACAGTGACCAGAGAGGATGGGGGAGGAGGAGAAAGGGGCAAAAAGAAGGGGAAGAGTTTAGTCAAGGAACTAGTATAAATGACCCATGGACATGGTTAACATGTGAGAACTGACTGTGGGAGAGGGGATACAGTGGGTGGGATAGGAGAAAGCAATGGGGGAAACAATGGGACAAATATAATACCACAACAATAAATTAATTTTTCCTAACTATGAACATTAAAATAACAACAAACTCACAATTATCAACAATTAAATCTAAAAACACAAAAACAAATTAAGCAAACAACCAAGAACAGGAACAGAATCATAGGTATGAAGATCACTTGGAGTTATGAGCTGGGAGAGCGAAAGGGAGACTATGTGGGTAATAGTACCAGGGATTAAGCAGCATAATTGGTAGGAACAAAACAGACAGGAGATGTTAATGCACAGATGGATGTAGTTTGCTATATGAGTAACTGATGTTTGCACCTGCATTAGATTTTGTATAAAACTGCCAGTCAGCAATGTGTTAAAAATAGTATAGAAAAGGGAGAAGCCAAAGAACTTACCATGGGGCATGGATGTGAACTAAGAGGAGGGATTGCTAGAGGGAAGGGAGATACGGGGTGGAAGGAGCATAGGGTGAAAATTAGGACAACTAACAGCATAATCGATAAAATACAGTTAAAAAAAAAAAAAAGAGATAGGGGCTGAACTCAACTGGAGACTTCTTCATTCACATGTCTGACCCATTGGTTACTTGCCTTGAAAGTTGGATTCAGCTGGAGCTGTCTACCACAGTACCTACAAGGCAGCATTTCCTTGTGGCTTAGGTTTTGCACAGCATGCAGCTGAGCTCTGAGAGGGAGCTCCCAAGAGGGAGTATCTGTCTGGAGAACAGTAATTCCAAGAAAACCAGGAGGAATATGAAAGGTTTTTAAAAGCCTCCAAAGTCATGTGACATCGTTTATTCAAGTAGCTCCAAGCCCACTCAGATTCAAGGGCAAGGGACATAAACCTCACCACTTAGTAGGACTATCAAAGATTTGGGCCTTTGTTTTAAAACTTCCAAATCTCTTGCAGCACTTCTCAAATACAACTATGTCTTTTCTTCTTATTAATTCCAATTTCAGTATGTATCTTTGTGTAGGAAACCTTCTGAAGTCTTATATGGTGAGAACTTTTATTACAGCCTCACATTTTGGTTACACATAAATTCTATGAATTCAATGTGTTTTTTCCCTTTAACACATTAAAAACATTCTGCCACTGTCTTCTTAAAGTCAGATTTCTAAAAATAAGCACTAGATGCAATCTAATTCTTGTTCCTTTGTAAGTGAGTGATCTGCTCTTTGTCACTGGGAACCTTTCAGAATTGTTTTTTTGGTCTTTAATTAATGTCACCATGGGTCTAATGGTGGGTTTCTCTTTCCCATATTTAACAGCCTTCGAGCCGTTTCAGTTTAAGGTCTTCCACTAGTTTTATTTTGAAAAATTTATGTTGAGAGACTTACCTTACTCATTTTTTCAAACATTTCCTCCTCTCTTTTTCTCTCCCCTTGGATTCCTATTTATCTGGATAGAAACCCTTCTGCATCTAACTTTTACACCTCTTGCTTTTCATGTGTTCTCTCTCCTCTTTTACTGCTGCATTCTCAGTGTCATCTTCTAGCTTATGAATTTGCTTATCATGTATACTTTCAACTATCATGCAATCTAATGTATTTAGTTTTACTAATTTTTCATACCTAACATTTCTACTTAGTTCTATGTTTTCTTGTTCTTGCATTATATTGCTCATATCTTTCTTACCTGAAATATATTTATCAGGCTTATTTTATTTTTGGTCAATCATTTCCAATAATTATCTATCAGATAGTACATGTTATTAACTTAGCTGTCTTTCTTTGACTAGTAATTCTACTAGTCAGGTGACTAGTTTGGCTGTAAACTAATGTTCTTCTGTAATACCAGCCACTCTGGTAATACGGATGATCACCAGTCCCTAACTGTATCCAATCTGGTGAGTTTAAGAAGAGAAGATGAGCCCCAGAGCAAATAGCCCCAGGGATCTCAGAATTTCTGTTGTGAATTCCAATTTGCTGGGCATTCTACAGGCAACCTCTCTGGTCAGGGTTTCACATTTAAACTCATAAGGAGAAGCAGCAGTGGGCATAGAAGTCTTCCAGGAGTTTGGAGGGAATGGGAAGAAGAGGTAGAAAAGTGATCACCTAAGGAGTTAGGTCATACCTGTTTACATTAATGCCATTAGAACCCCAGCAGACAATTGAAATGAACATGCTGGCCTAGGCCACTGCTGCTCATTTCTGTGGTGAAAGGACAGGAAAAGACAGTCTTGAGGCAACACCAGTGAGAAGTAACAAGAGAACTAAGCCTTCTTCCACTCTATTTCGTTACTGCTACCTCTGGCAGTTCTTAGTCTCAGGTTGCAGTCATCACCTACCCACCCATATCCCACTCACTCATAAAACACGTACAGATTTAAGAGAGCTTCAATCTCCCTGCATTTTCCTCTCACTCCTCTAGTTTCTTCAGAACTAACTTGAGGTGAGGAGTCAATAACTGGGACTAGTTTGACAGGAACTGGAAACTATTTTCATTATCAACTTCATTGCTCAATTCAAACCACTCCCAATCCAATTCAGAAATCTGAGGCAAGCAGATGAATTAAAATTAATGTTTAATAGAATATTTTTCCACCAAAAAGTGCCACTAGGGCATGTGGTTTAGAGAGTAATAAGTTATTTCCTAATTCTATCATAGACTCAATATCTCTAACTTCATGCCTTTGAAAACACACTTTGTTTTTTCTAATTTTTTTATATCAATCTTGGACTTATAAAGCACCCTGTGTAGACTTTTGGGTGAAGTTTTTAAAAACCCTTTATAGTTTTTTTGCTCACCAAGAATTTTGACCACACAGTGTCTTTAAGCACCAAAATCCCTAGTCTTCTACTTCGGATAAAAGACCATGACAGGCACTTTCAAAACACACACGTACAACCTTTAGCCTCAGCGGATCTAAAACTATGTTAAGAAATAGAGAAGTTGTCAAATAGAAGGGTGTTTCAATAGCAGGCAAGAAATGAAAGAGCCTAACATAAAACCTTATATACCCTCCCCAAGTGAGGCTTGGGAAGAAGAGAAGGAGTCGATGGACTATGGTTGCTCATATACAAGGGTATCAAAAAAGCTAATTCAACATTAAATTACACAAGGAAATACAACATTTAGAACAAAGAAGTAATGCTTTTGCTCTATTCTGTAATGTGAGATGATATTAATTGTTTTCAGTTCTGAGCACCACAATGCATGCTTTGAGGTCAAAATATGGTTTTCTTTTAATATGCTCACCTGAGGACATTTTTCATTACTTTTTAGAGGAAGAGAGGAAGGGAGAGAGAGAAACATGGATGACAAGAGAGAAGCACTGAATGGTTGCCTCCCATACATGCCTGAACTAAGGCTTGAATGTGGACTGGGGAACAAACCCACAACCTTTTAGTTATGGGACAACACTAACCAACTGAACCATGTTGTCCAAGGCTAGAGTTCAAAATCTTTTAAACTTTTGCCAATATAATGGAGAAAATGAAATCTATTAAATTTGTTTTTTCTGACTACTAGTAAGGTTAATGATCAACTTATTAAGAAATGCCAATAACTAATAAACTCCTGTGAAGTGCCTATTTATATTCTTTACCAATTTTCCATATAAAATCTGTTTCTGAAAGGTCTCTATTTCATTTTTTATTTTAATTAATTACTTTATTTATTTTCCTCATCCGAGGACACACTTATTGATATTAAAGAAAAGGAAAGGGAGTGAGAGAAACATCAATGTGAGAAACATTGATTGGTTGCCCCTTGTATGCATGTTGATCGGGGACTAAATCTTGAAACCTAGGCACGTGCCCTGACTGGGAATCAAACCTGCAACATTCTGGTTTATGAGATGACATACCAACCAACTGAGCCACAATAGCTGTGGCAAACATCTTTGTATTTTAAAGATCCTGACTTTTCTCAGCTATGTGTTACAAATACTTTCTCCCAGTCTATCATTTGCACTTAGCCTTTACTTACAAGATTGTTTCTATATAATTTTTTTAAAAAGATTTTATTGTTTTTAGAGAGAGGGGATGGGAGAGAGGCAGAGGGGGAGAGAAACATCAATTTATGGTTGCCTTTTTACCTGCTTCCAGCTACAGAGCTGGCTGGAGACCTGGCTTGCAACCTGGTTACGTGCTCTGGCTGGGAATTGAACCAGTGACCTTTGGGTTCGCAGGCCGGCACCTTATCCACTGTGCCACCAGCCAGGGCTCTATATAATTTTTTAATGTACATGTTGTCAACATTTGTTAGTTTTTGCTTGACATGCTATTTTCTATTTTTCCTTAGACAGTCTCTCCCATCAAAAATAATAAATACTATTTTATTCTTTTATTTGTCACTTTTTTCACACTTAGACACTTGGTTTGAAGTAGAACTCTAACTTTATTTTCTTCCACTTGAAAGTCTATTGTACTAATACCTTTTGGTAAAAAAAAAAAACTTTCTCCCCCTATGAACTGAATTGCCATTTTTATGCTCTTTGCAATTTCCATAATTACTGTAACTGCTGTATTTTATTCTTTTCTATTATCTATTCCTGGGCCAGTATAGTTCTATTTCCATTACAGAAGGCTTGTTATAATTATTAGTATCTTGGCTTCCTCACTCTTATTCCTTTGTTTCCTAGAATGTGTCCACTGAAGGGCATTTTCTCTAGGCATAGATAAGAGGAAACTGGGTACAAACTTTTAGATGTGTGTATTACCTTTTAACTAAAAAATGCAGTTAATTAAGTTAGTAGGCAGAGTTTCAATTACATTCCATACAATGCATAAAATAAAACAGTAAAAAATAATCCTATGGGCAAATGCAACTGATATGTGTGGCACACACTATGCCTCATTTAAGGCCAATAACAAAGTACTTTATGTTCAGTGAAACTGAAGCACATGTAGAAAGAGTGTTAAGCCAAGACTGATTTTTGGGAAAAACAAAAAGAGAGAGCATCCAATAATGAAGTACAGAGACCAAATAAGATAGAGTTCACTCATATTTTATCTGTCCAATCCCATCCACATAGAGGTAAAGAAATAAACTGGTCATTTTACAGCTGGTCATAGCCAACTTTCCATCTGGCTAAGAATAATGGTTGAGCTCACTGAGGTTAATAGTTACGTGAAGGCCAAGGCCTGCTGTTTTGATTTTCAGAGATTAGGAATCCACCTACAAACAGCAATAGAGAATACAAACGTTCTATTGCCTTCCCCACACAAAACCCCCCAACAGTCTACTCAATTTTTAAAATCCTTACCCAAGGATATGTTTATTGATTTTAGAAAGAGAGAGAGAGAAAGGGAGGGAGGGAGGCACACAGGCATCAATGTGAGAAATATCAGTTGGCTGCCTCCAGCATATACCTTGACCAAGGATCAAACCCAAAACCTAGCTAGGTAAGTGCTCTGATCGAGAATGGAACCCGCATCCTTTTGGCGTACAGGATGATGCTCCCACCAACTGAGCTATCCAGCCAGGGCTACTCCTCAATTAGCCAAAACATATTTGAATCCTCTGATAACCATTAGAGTAAAAATATGGCTACTCCACTTCCCACTCTAAAACTCACAAAATGTACCAAGGGAAACACTATCATATAAAATATGAAACAAGTCCAAACCATAAATCAGGAAGTAGTCTATCGCATACAATACAATTTGGGTCAAGTTGATGATAAATATCATGAGCCAATATATACCTCTATATATCCAAGCACTATTGGATTTCCCTGAAAGTAATGAAGGTCTTAAATATTTTTAGTTAAAACCAAGATAAATGAGGTGCATACGAACCACAGGAGAGAGGGTACATTTTCATACAGAGAAGGGCAAAGGAAATGGGATAAACAAACAAGAGATTATGCATGCATGCCATGTTCATTTTCTATGACTTCTAAATCAGAGAGCCTATAAGGGGAGATACTATGATGCTCAGCATTGGCTGAACAGTAAGAAATAAATCATCAAACAAATGACTGTGTATACTGAGAACCACACTTCACTCCCTGTCCTGGGTGGTCTATTCACTTGAAAAGGTGGGGAACACCAATGCTTAGGAGATCCCTGGTTCTAGGTCAGAGAAAGAAGATGTCTGTGAGAAAGCATTGTGAGACAAGAAAAATGTACTGAACCTCCCAGATGCTCACACTACTATTACACGTAATAGAAGAACTTCAAGGTCTTACCATATTCTAGTCACTATTCTGGAAGTTTTATAAATATTAATTTTTTTCATCTTCAAAACAACCCTAAAGAGGTAAGTGCTCTTATTATCTCCATTTTACAGATGAAAAAAAATGAAACAGAGGAGTTAAGTAAATTTCCTATAGTTTTACAGCTAATGAATATTAGACCCAGAATTTGAACACTAGCAGTCTGGTTTAAAGCTCAGGCTTTTAACTATTATGCTGTATTGCCTCTCCCACATTAATGTTAAAAAACTGGCAAACCCACAGTATATGTTATATATAGAGGTGTTAAGTTAATTCTATGATAGTAATCACTTATAATATATGAGTGTATCAAATCAGTACATTGTACACCATAAAAGTACACAATGGTATATGTTATTTTTATCTCAATAAAACTTGAAAAAACTGGCAAACACATAAAGTACATATGATTTTTACTTATACAGGAAATATTGACATACCTTGCACTGTAAGTTCTGCTTGAGTTTCAACTGTCTCATTTCCATTATCAGCTATACAAAAATAAGTCCCAGCATCATCCTCAGTGACATCGCTGATCTCCAAACTACCACCTGCCAGCAATACCAATCTTTCAGAGCTGCATAAAAAATAGATACATTTCAGAACTAGGAAAATAATACCTGAGAAATTCTCCACATAAAAAAGAAAACACTTAAGAAGTAGTATTATTTTTTATGTGGCTTTCAATGGAGAGAGACTACATTACATTATCAGAAGTTAATTTAATCCAATTTGCTTTCCTCATATTTCCCATGTACAAACACCACAAATACAAATCAAAATGTTATTATGAGTCATCTCTAGAATTTCTAATTATTCCCAGAGGGGTACCCCTTTGGGACTGATTCCACTCACCACAGTCCATCCCTGTTG
Source organism: Noctilio leporinus (assembly GCA_004026585.1). Classification (NCBI taxonomy): domain Eukaryota; kingdom Metazoa; phylum Chordata; class Mammalia; order Chiroptera; family Noctilionidae; genus Noctilio; species Noctilio leporinus. The sequence continues at coordinate 41,346 of PVIW01008886.1, forward strand.
TCCCTAGTGTGCCTAGTTGCTGTTGCTGTTATTATTATTATTATTACTAAAAACTATGTGATTATGAAGTCTGGAGTCAATTTGAGACTCACTGCACCACGGCTATGCCACAAAGAGATGGCTACAGAGAGGGCAAAATGTCAGATCAGAAACAGTAAGTCAGAGGGTCACAATGCCTACTGAAAGTTTCCTATGGTAGCTTGGCTAGGAAAGGGAAGAAAGAGGAAGGGAATGGGGAGAGAAGGGCAACTGCCGCAGAGCAGCTCTCTGGGTGTGGTGGGCATGAATCAGCCACCACTGTGCCATTATCAACAAGAATGCTGATAATTTCCAACCCAGTTCTACCATGTAATAAGTCCATTTAAAGAAAATATTTAAAGAGAAAGTAAAACAATTCTTTAACACTAAGGAAGAAATTACCATTCAATATTATGATTAAATTATATAAACTGAACCAGTTTGTTCATTTGAAAAGTTTGAAGAGTTACAATTTTATTTTTATTTTGAGATTCTACATCTAAGCTGATTTTCATATAGGCAGATGTTTCTCTCAAATGCTAATATTGTTACATTTTCTGTCTGTATTTATGCTCAACAAGAAATACTGTGTGCGATTGTAATATACCACATCAACAAATTGAAAGATAAAAACCGTATGATCATATCAATAGATGCTGAAAAAGCATTTGATAAAGTGCAGCAACCATTTATGATAAAAACCCTCAGCAAAATGGGAATAGAGGGAGCATACCTCAACATCATAAAGGCCATCTATGAGAAACCTGAAGCCAACATCACCCTTAATGGACAAAAACTGAAAGCTTTCCCCCTAAGATCAGGAACGAGACAAGGCTGTCCACTTTCTCCACTTATATTCAACATTGTCTTGGAAGTTCTAGCTATAGCCATCAGAGAAGAAAAAGGAATCAAAGGTATCCAAATTGGAAAGGAGGAAGTCAAACTGTCATTCTTTGTAGATGATATGATAGTGTACATACAAAACCCGATAGGTTCCACCAAAAATTTACTCAACCTAATAAGCAAATTTAGCAAAATAGCTGGGTATAAATTCAATATCCAGAAATCAAAAGCATTTTTGTATACCAATAATGAAACAACAGAAATAGAAGCGAAC